>CAJNJA010007930.1:5036-15795 GCA_905231915.1 Symbiodinium necroappetens
AAACAGAACCCTTCTAGATCCCTTTTAGAAACCTTATAGAACACTATCCCTTATAGAGTCACGGCTATAGAACCCCTCAGCCCTAATCTTGCGGTCCCTTGAAGGCTTGCATGTACGTTTGATGTGGCTAGTTCCCTAAATTAGGGTCCCATTTGGGATTCTTTTTATAATACAAGGGTGCCGTACTATATTTTGGACCCGACGAGTGACCCTAATTTTGAGAACTGCCCATATAGGCTTCTTTAGAGGTTTGAGGGTTCAGGGTTGAGAGTTTTGGGTCTATGGTTTAGGGGTCAGGGTTAAAGGCCTTATGAATTCTAGGTTCCCCAGTAACCCCTTAATAATAAGGGTACCCTTTTTCTTAATATTCGGTTTTAATAGGTGGACCCCAAACTAAAAAGGGCAAAAGGGTACTACTGGGGCACCTAGAATTTGCTTTAGAGGCGTAGGGTTTTAGGGTTTAGGGTTTTAGGGTATAGGGCCAGTTTAGGGTTTCGGGTTTAGGGTTTAACCCCAGACCCTAGAAGCGGTTTAAGGCCCAGGGCTTGTGCAGAGTGTAGGGTTTGGGCCTAAGGTGTTGGGCGTTTTGGGGTGTATGGGTCAAGAATCCCAAGCCAAGCCGAAGTGAAACACTAGAACCCACAACCGTTCAAACTAAACCCTAAAGCCCTGAACCCTAAACCCTAAACCCAAGCCACAGCCGTCAGCACTTTAAACTCGGCTTCTCAGCCCCTGGCGAGGATGGAAAGCTCGCGGGCGAGCACCACTCACGCGCTATGGACTGGGAGAAACCGGTTTAGGGTTTATAGGGGGTTTAGGGTTTACCTGTAACCCCAAACGCTACAAAATAGTAGGTTATGACCCTTAAAACGGTAGGGTTTTGGATTCACAGGTAGGGTCTAGGGCACATTGGGGCGGCGGATTGAGCAACAAATGATAAAAGAAAGGAAGTTACTTTCAGACTTGGGGTGTCCGGGGCTGTGAGTTTCGGTTCGGATCGGGGGCTTAGGATTTCTGGGCTTCGGGTGGGTGGGGACCATTTCGGGGTTGAGGGTTTTAGGCCTTAGGCTTGTGTTGATCAACTCCCTGGGGCTTACGGGTTTTAGGGTTTAGGGGTTTAGGGTTCTTAGGGTTTAGGGTTTAGGGTTTAGGGAATAGGGAACATCAAGCCCACCAAGATAGAATCTTCAGCCACCCTTTCGTCGAGGAAGTGTTTCTAAACCCTAAATTCCGCAACGGAGACCCTTCTAACTAGCCTGAGCCCGACAGGGCCCCGGAAAAAAGACTCCACGGTGGACGAGGCACAGAAAGGCGTAATTGGAATGGAAATTGGAAATCCTTTTTTTGGTTTAGGAGTTTAGGGTTTCGGGTTCAGGGTTGAGGGCTCGAGGGTTTCAAGGTTTGGGGCTTCGGGTTTCGGGAGTAGGGTTCCGGTGAAAATTTCGTAAGATAGGGGCCGGGGCCATAATTCGAACACGGTTCCTTTTCAGGGTTCTATAAGGATACCAAAGGCGGTACTATGGGAGATCAGTATCGGGACAGTAGTATTTAGGATAGGATGTTGGGGGGTATATTATAGTAGAAGCTGCCAATCCGTAAACCCCTAAACCCTAAGTCCCTAAACCCTAAACCCCAAACTCTAAACCCCTAAACCCGAAACCCTAAACCCTAAGCCCCTAAACCCTATGCCCGAAACCCCTAGAGCAATTCTGAGGTCACAGCCAAATGCTGCTGGAAGACACCTGCTTTTGGAGGCTTTCATGATTGATTAGAAGAGGGGCTCCTCAGTTTCAAGGCTTCTCTAAATGGTGCCTTCAAAGGGCTTAGGGTTTAGGGTTCAGGGTTCTTTTAGGATTTAGGATTTCGGGTTTGTAGGTTCCTTTATGCTCTTTTTTTGGGGGTTCTGCGAAGGTTAGTTTCGGGGGCATTACGGTGGACTGGTGCAGGGACCATAATATTTATAATGCTCCCGCGTGGTCGTCCGGTCCAGGGCAGGGCCTGGCACCGAGCCGTCGCCGCGACCAGATCCCCTTAGCTATGACACGCGTCCTGTTTCGGCGCGATCAGCTCGCTGTTGCAGGCAGCTGGCGAGAGCTGTTCGGGAGCAATGAATCTTCTTTTGGATGCGTGCCGTTTGAGGTTGTAGGCTTCACAGTTAGGGTTTTTTCCGAGGCCTTGCATTATCCTACCGAGCTCACTCACCATGCTCGTACTACATCTAGACACCAAAGTTCAGGATTTAAGGATTCAGGGACTAAGCCGAAACTCCATACTACTTTGCAACCTCGAGACAAGTAGTGTAATTCTGCTACCCCTTTGGGTTTGGGGGGGCTGATGGCTTTAAGCTTGGGCGCAACAAACCTAAAACGCAGTAAGACCCCTAAACAAACCCGGAAATCACGAACCCTAAACTCCTTAAGCCCTAAACGCTGAACCCCAAACCGTAAATCGTCAACCCTGAACCCTAAACCCCCGAACCCTAAATGGGTAGTCCTCTAAATTAGGATCCCTTTTAGGGTCCTTTATAAGGGTGCCGTACTATATGTGGAACCTAAAAGGGGACCGTAATTTAGAGAACTACCTAAATCGCAAACCCTTGTTTGATCGCTGGGCCCACCAGCAGGTCGCCATGATCATTGGAAAAAAGGCATCTTATCTAATCTAATCTTGCAACAACGGCCCTAAACGCTAAACCCTATATCCCATACCCCAAACCCCATACCGCTGAACCTTAAGCCCTATCCCTCTACCCAAAAACCCTGGACCTTAAACCCTATACCATATAGCCTAAACTGCATTAAACCCCACATCCCAAACCCTAAATTCTAAGTTAAGCCCTGCTCCCAACTCGGCGAAAAGCACACGGAGCACATAAAGTTAAGATAAATAAACCGACGGTCCGAATCACACAAGAAAAAGACCCCAAACCATGAAACAGTTAGACTTTAGGGTTTAGGGTTTTTAGCCCCCTGACAGCAAGCTTCTAGATCTTTTTGCGGAATCCGCGAAAGCCTGATACCGGCGCCTTGACAATTGGAACAGGGTTTGGGGGTATACTCCACAAGACTACTCAAACCTCAAACCCTAAACCTTAAGCCGCGATCCCGAAGGCCTAAATTAGTCAGACCCAAAGATTAGGTCAAGGATTCGAGACGCCCTAGCTAAGAGTCTAGACGCTTATGCAAACACGATAGAAAGCCCGTGCTGTAAGAAACCTACGAACCCCAAGAACCCAAAACCCCCTCATCGTTTCTCAGACTCCTGTAGAAAACCACCCGAACAACCCTAAACCCTAAACCCCTCAGTTCTACTAAACCCTAAACCCTAAATGCTAAACCCTAAACCCCAAAATCTGGTCTATATTGAATCAGGGATTTGCACCTCGCTGGCTCAGTGCTTCGATGCGAGCATGCGCCTGGCTCCGACCGGATCGTCTCGGGGTTCCGGGCTTAGGGGTTTAAGGGTTGAGTTGGGGCTTAGGGTTTAGGGAGTAAGGTTTAGGGGCAGAGGGTTTTGGAGGGGCTTAGGCTGTAAGGTTTAGGGCAGAGGGTTTTGGAGGCTTAGGGTTTTACCTAGACCCCAAAGAACCTACCTTTTTAAGGACCTTTTTCAGGAAATCATAATAAGGAACCCTAAAAAGGTAGGTTCTTTGGGGTCCAGGTAGGGTTCCGCAACTCCGGATCCAGCGCTTTCTCGTCGAGCTCCAGTCCGGAAATCATCCCAGGCACCCCCAAGATTCACCATATCATTAGGAAACCACTAACCCTAAACCCTAAACCCTAAACCCCCAAACCCCTCATGTCATAGAGTTCAGGGCTTAGGGTTTGGAGATTGGGGCTTCAAGGCTCGATGAAAGGATCATGGGACCTTAGTAACTAGGTTCATAAATCAGGTAGTTATACCTATAAGTACGCTTTAGGGTTTAGGGTATAGGGTTGAGGGTTTAGGGCCCTAATCAAGGTGCTTTCAAGCCTGCTGACTAAGTCCCATGATCCTGCAAGTAGGGCTTAGGGTTTAGGCTTAGGGGTTTAGGGTGTAGGGTTCAGGGTGCAGGGTTCCATCAGAATGTCTTTCAACCAAACCCTTACCCTAATCGATGCTTAGGTGGTATCCCCCGCTACTCCGCATGCGTAATTCCGAAGCTGCGACTGGAGATTTAGCACGTACATTGGAAGCCCAAACATTGGAAACCCACCAGTCTGAATCCTTTAGGCTAATGTATAGGGAATCCCAGCACTATCTGGCCTTCATCCGGTTTCCAACCTGTTTGGTGGTTACAATAGAGTCTAGTCCTGGGGATACCTGAACTCCTGAACTGCAACACCTGACCGCACAATATCGCGAATTAGAAAGGCTACAGTAAGCACAAAAGTAAAAAGTAATAAGTTCAATCACAACAATACTCGTAATCATGCTAGTCATGAGAAGAAGAAGATGAAGAAAGAAACAAACACACAACAAGAATACTAGGACCATAACCAAACCTGATGCCACTTCGATGAAACATTAAACATCGGAACCCACAAGAAAAATAGGATCATAACCAAACCTGATGCCACTTCGATGAAACATTAAACCATTGGAACCCCAAAGAACTTTAGATGCAGTGCACAAAACCTGAACCTTCCAGCCGAGCCTGCCCTACCTGAAACCCCCCCAAGCCCGAAACCCTCAACCCTAAACCCCCAAATCCTAGAAGTCTAAATAAGTACAAATATTACTGTTAGGGTTCCTTAGTATGACTATACTCTGAAGAAGCCCAAATCCAAAACCCTGCTCCAATTATCAAGGACCCTAGATGAGAAGCCCTGAACTCCTCTAGAAGCCTCTTACCCGAAACCCTAAACCCTAAACCCTCAAGGCCCAAAACCTAAACCCTAAACCCTAAACCCTAAACCCCCAAACCCCTTAACCCTAAACCCTAAACCCTGAAAGGAGCTAGCCTCCTCCGAGGTCTGGACGTGGGTGGCCTGCCCAAGTCGATTATGGTTTAGGGTTTATGGCTTAGGGGTTTGGGGTTTAGGGTTTAGGGTTTCGGGTTCGGGGGCTTTGGGGTTTAACCCCAAACGGATGGGATTACGATAAAAGCCTGAATAATTAATAACATTCTGCCTTTATAGCCCTTTACATACTCGTTCGTTGTCAACACCAGGACGATAATACTAAATCTTCTGATCTCATAAGGAACTCTTCAACCCATTTAACACCCTTACAAAATTCTAATCCCCTGAAAAATCCTATACCACTAGACACCCTTCAACAAAAAGAACTAAACCTTAAACCCTAAACCCTCGACCCTAAACCCTAGACCTTGAGCCCTAAATCTTGAAACTCTGAGAACCTGGCAAAGCACAGCTGGCCTTGGGGAGCGTTGAGGGCAGGTCAACGATCTCCCAGCCCAGCCCATCCTGCAAGACAGGGAGCTTAATGGTTCCTGGGTAGCCTCTTCCTGTGAATCCAAAACCCTACCGTTTTAAGGGTCAGACCCTATAATTAAGGGGTCATAACCTACTATTTTGTAGGGTTTGGGGTTACAGGTTAATAATAAGGGTACCCTTTTTCCTACTATTCGGTTTTAGTAAGGGGGCCCTAAAATAAAAAGGGCAAAAGGGTACCACTCAGGGACCTAGGGCTTAATGGTTCTCTTGACAGGTTAGGGTTTAGGGTTTCGGGTGTAGGTTCGTTTCAGGACTACGATAAGGGTATCCACAAACGTTCTGTGAGGGATCTATGGGAGTTTGGGTTTCGGGTTTGTGAGGGCTTTAGGGATTAGAGTTTGGGGCTGTTTAGGGTTTAGGGTTTTTTAAGCGTCCCTTCAAAGGGTTTCAGTGAAACGTTTCTTCTTGAAAGGTTTCCTCTTTGGGGGATTTAGGACACAGGGTGTTAGGCATGAGGGCTTTCAGGTGTACGGGGTTCGGGGTTTAGGGATTAGGGTTTAGGCTATAGTTTGTAAATACAGTGGGCCTCATTGAAGGGCTCCTTGAAAGGGTTACTATACGGGGTCAGGTTTAAATTTTAGGGGTTTACTCGGATTGGCCTGGGGTACGGTTTGAGGAACTGCCTGTTATCCACGCAAGCCTGACCGAACACCTGGTCCAGGTCGTCCTCCCCGCAAATGTTCTCGATGCCTTCCGTAGGAGGAAAGGGGCCAACCGACTGGAGCTTGATGTTATGAACGTGGATCTCCACGGGCAGTTCATCGAGTTCTTCGGAGAATGAGCTCTAGGACTCCTCCGATTGCGGAATGTCTTCTGCTGGGCGAAGGCTTTTCAGGCGCGAGCCAGACCATCTTTCGTCCTGACAGACATCTAGTCAAACTTCTCCAGCAACAAGAGCCGAGCAACGAGACCTTAGAGAGGATGTACAAGACCAATTACGGAGGATGTGAAGCACATACGATGTTCATAACTCAGCTTCCAGTGTCTAAGAAATGTCTCCAAACGCAATGCAAAGACAAAAAAGCAAAGAAAGACTTTGGAGACACGGTCTCACTGAAAACAACAACCCTAAACCCTAACCCCTAAACCCTAAACCCTAAACCCTCAAGGCGCTTCCAACTCACGTGATTCCAGTTCACCCAGCAGCACAGCAGCACACAAAGCCACAGTTCTGACGAGTCTGGGCTCCGAAGGTGTCATGAGCCATTTGTTTCAAACTCCCCAGTTTAGGGTTTAGGGTTTAGGGCTTAGGGTTTAGGGGTTTAGGGTTTAGGGGTTTAGGGTTTAGAGTTTAGGGTTTAGGGTTTAGGGTTACTGGCCTGTGTGGATGCTCTGGTCAGTCTGGTTTTGCTACATGGATGTCATCGCGCACGCGCACGCACAGACTCGGCCGGAGAGGAGCGGACACCCTTACCCATGGGCCCCTAAGTAGTTCCTTTTTTGGATTATATTTAGAAACCTATAATGTAATCCCAAAAAGGAACTACTTAGGGGCCTAGTGCTACTGCAGACCCGAAACTAGAGAGCAGGAACAGCCCGAAACCGTTAACCCTAAAACCTAAACCCTTAACCCTTAACCCTAGATGAACCCAAAACCCTAAACCCTAAATGAACCCAAAACCCTAAACCCTAAATGAACCCTAAACCCTAAACCCTACACCCTAAATGAACCCTAAACTCCCTGGGGTGTCGGGTTTTCGGGGGTTTGGGGGGCTTTAGGGCTCTGGGTTTGGTGTGGGGTTTAGGGGTTTAGGGTTACGGGTTGGGGTTTAGGGAGTTTAGGGTTTAGGGTTTAGGGTTTAGTGGGTTGGGGTTGAGGGAGTTTAGGGAGTCTAGGGTTTAGGGTACGAGTTCCCCCGGGAGATTGCAGTAAAAGACATTCCAAAACCCAGTCTAATGTGTTCAGGCCCCGACATAAACAACTCTAGTTACAGCCCGAAAGAACCATGAAAATGTTGCAAAAAATCTATAGAGCCATAAATGTCCCCTCACGTCCAGCAGAAAGGCCCAGGACTAAAACGCCAGGGCTGACTCCCGGAGAAGCCACTCAGTAGCTCGGGTTTAGGGTGTTGGGCTTTGGGTTGAGGGTTTGAGAGGGGTGTTTATGAGGTTTGAGAGGGTCCTGATAGGGTACATAAGGATGTTGAAGGGACCTTATAGGTTTATAGGGGCCTTCAATGTATGATAATTACATAAGGGTTTAGGGTTTAGGAGAATAACCTTCAACATCACTGCCTATTCCTTAACCCAGGTCTTCTAAACTTCGCTGAGGGCTTCGGGTTTGAAACGCATCCAGCCGCATAAGCCCAAGACGTAGAGTCTCGAGCCCTACGAAGTTCGACCTGAACTTGCCTAAGAAACCAGGCCCTCAGCCCTCAACCCGAAACACTGAGCTTCCCCTAAGCCCTAAGCCTCCCATGCCCCACACCTTGACTCTGTCTAAAACCCTGAACTAAAAGCCGAAACCCTAAACTAGACCCCTATAGTTACCGTTGTTAAACCCTAGTTACTAAGTCCCATGAAACTCTACGTAAACCCTAGGCCCTAGATCCTAAACCGCTAAGCCCTAAAACCCTAAAACCCTAAAGCCCTAAACCCTAAACCCTAAACCGCTAAGCCCTAAAACCCCAAACCCCCGGCCTCTGCCAAACGCCCAGTGAGACTGAGCCTCTGAAACTTCATGGAACAAATTGGGCTCTTGCTTCGGGATTTAGGGCTTAGGGCTTATAAGGGCTTAGGGTTTAGGGTTTAGGATTTAGGGTTTAGGGCTTAGGGGGCTTAGGGTTTAGGGATGTGATTTAAGCTACCATAAAAAGGAAACCATACAACTTACTACAGATCCCTATTACATAATCTTAGAGAAAATCCCTCAGTAAGAGCCCAGTCATGGAACAAAGGCGTCTCAGGGCCGATTGCGCATGAGGATTTGAGATTTGAGGTTTAAATTAGACTAAGACTCCTTCGAAGGTTCCCACAAGAAGTAGGGTTTACGGTTGGGGTTTAGGGTTTAGGGTATAAGGGTTCAGGGATTATAAGATAGAGTTTGTAATTATACGCCTGGGGGCTTGGAACTCAGTCTTGTTAAAACTTAAGGCAAAGGGTCTAGCAGTTTCTGTGTTTGGGTTAGGGTATAGCTCTAGGATTAGTCTACGAGTTTTGGGCTGAGGCTTTACCTGTTTAGTGGTATTGGGTTTAGGGTTTAGGGGTCTACGGTTTACAAGGTTACGGCTCAGGGTTTAACGGGAGGTGTTGCCATAGAGAGCTCCCTTCGGGTTGTAGAGACCTGCGTTCAAAGGCGGTTTTGTTGGGGGGCTATGGGCTTAAAGATGTTTTGACTGGTTTCGCGGCGGCTTAACACTCGTAGACGTAGACTTTAGGGTTGGGGTGTAGCGACTTTTTGAGGTTCAAGGTTAGGGGGTAAGGGCCAAGGGCTGAATGTGTCCTGGAACGGTTCTAGCACGGTGTGCTCATGGTGTACTAGGGTCTACGGTGACAACAATGTACTGACTTCTTACCCTAAACCCTAAACCGTCGTCCAGGCGGGGCGCCCATGGGGAACGTCCCCCGACTGAGGGAAGCGGCAACGTGTCAGCTCTGTACTCCGACGTTGCTGGTCGTCGTAAGGTTTAGGGTTTAGGGTTTAGGGCCACATCCGGACAATTCCTCGCTCTGCGAGTTGACCCAACAGTGGAGGGGCACTGCCCCTGCCAGTAACCGTGTGTCTACCCCGTGTGTTCTCCCTCTGGCTCAGATTCCCCAGAAGAGACACAAGGCTGTTGCCAATTTTTGACGGCTTTAAGACTCTAGTGGGTTACATTTTGCAGAGTCTAGAGTGTGGGGAGTAGGGTTTTTCGGGATTACGGGCGCAAGGTCCAACTTTTTAAGCGCCCAGAGCCTCCCGGTCAACGATGCAGCCGATGTCGCCGAACATGCTGCTGGAAAAGGGTTGGTGTACCCCGGGCCCGGTGTGTCACCATCGGATCGATCAGATCCAGCTTCAGGCCGCGCAAGAGGCATGTACCGACAGAAGGCAACTCGGGCCCTAAACCCTAAACCCTAAACCCCATGTGTACAGGCTGCTGGCAACTTCGATCCAAAGGAGACTGGGCTTGCGGAATGTCTCCCTCTGACGTTGATACTAGGGCTATGGAGAGCAACTGTGCCACTGTTGCTGCTGACATTTTGGGGAGCCGATATGGTACCTGACCTGCTCGGTGTAGTGATCTGCTGGTTCAGGGCTTTGGGTGAAAGCCGGCTGTACTACAAAACCCCGCTGAAAGGTTTAACATTAAACCTGTTGGGATCTAGTTCAGTGCTTAGTTCCGAACCCTAAACCCTAAATCCTGAAGCCCCGAAGCCCCCAACCCCAAATATGCAGGCCCATATATTAGACCCTAAACCCCTAAACCGTTAACCCTAAACCATGTAAGCCTTAAGCCCTAAACCTTAAAGCGCAAACTCCTAAGCCCTAAACCCTAAACCTTAAACCCGAAACACTAAGCCCGAACCGAAACCTTCTAGAGTCCAAGGCCCAGGCATTTGGTGGTGGTGCTCCAACAGGGCCGGGCGGTGGCTAATGGTCACGTACGTGATCCCGAGCTCATTCGCAACCTCGCCGGCTGGTGTGACGGTCTCTAGAGCGGATACTGTAAGGGTTGCTAGACGGGGTTACAAGAGGTCTATAGGCTTGGAGGGGATGGGGGACCCCTAACCCTCAACTTGAAGGGGAGCCTAGCGTAAGGACCCTTGCTGCCTAGGCTCTGCTTAAGGGTAGCTGGGGGTCCTTATGAAATTGTTCCTACCACTTGAACGTCAACATTAACGGTCTTTGTTTTTCTGAAACTTCCGTGCAAATAATGTGCATGTCCAATCTAAACCAAGAACATCCTAAAACCATCGTGAGACCGATAAAACGCATTTATGCCACCATGCAGAACCCCTACGAAACTCCACAACAACCTTCATAAACCCAAAACCCTCAGGATCTAAGCCCGATACCCTAAACCCCAAACCCTAAACCCTAAACCCTGAACCCTAAACCCTAAACCCGAAACCCGAAACCCTAAACCCTAAACCCTAGACCCTCAAACCTCTATCAGCCCCAAGACACACCCTTCAGGGACCCAAGGAGCCTTCAGATCTCCAGTTTCTTGTGGTGTAGTTTAGGGTTTAGTAGAGGTTGCTCATGAACACAGTGTTGGCTGCCAAGACTGCTGACTTGATCTTCATGAGGTCAGTCAAGTGATACATGTATGTCATCCTCTCCCCGACCAGTCTGCTCTCCCTGCACGAGTACAGTTGTCTCCACCACTCGGGAGGCT
>CAJNJA010007931.1:0-15794 GCA_905231915.1 Symbiodinium necroappetens
GGGGGGGGGGTTTCCGAATATAGGGGGACCCTAAGAAAGAGTACCCTACGTAGTAGGATCCTTATTACATATAAGGACCCCAATATACAGATAGGGGACCCTACATAGTAGGATCCTTATTCTATGAAGGACCCCCAATATAAGGTACCCACTTAGTTTCGGAAAGTCCCATAAGAAGTCTAAGATCCGGAAGTAGCACCCTCATGCACGGATGTACGTATGTGCTCCAAAAACTCAAAGCAGGGCTGAGGGTGTGTTCAGGGCTTTGGGTTGAGGGGGTTTAAGACTACTGCTTTGGTTTCGGGTGGAGGGGTTTATCGGCTGAGGTTTCGAAACCTGAGGGTTCGGGATGTAGGCACCTGGTAGGAGCATTTGGAGTGTAGGGTTTCGGGTTTAGGGTTTGGGGTTTTGGGGTTTTGGGAGGATCTTCCGGCGGTCAGAACCGGCTTGATGCCTGAAGTTCCCCACAGGATGAGTGTGATTGCCTTTACAAACCTGTGAACGTCGCTCTTGTCGTAAAGGTCATAAAGCATGACTCGTGAACCTTTACTGCTTACAGTCTATAAACCTCTAACTATAGGGTTATAACCAACCTACCATTTTGTATGGGCTTGGAGCTACAGGCAAACTCTACATCAAAACACCCTTAACCTATGCACAAGTGCAGTTCGACGTGCGATCCAAGGCCCCCTTGCTGCTGGAGTTGGAAGCCGCTGACGGCGCGCTGTCCATGTTCCAGGTGCCGCCCTGCCCTGTAGTTGTGTGTCCAATCTCCTGCGTTCTGATTTTGTTAGGGGGTTTATCTTAAAATCGCGGAGTGCAAGGGGGTTCGGGCTACTGGCAAGCATGAGAAGTTTTCCTTAACAAACGCCCCTGGACAGAGTGAGAAACCCACCGATGAGAGGCTTTCCTGGATCCTGTAGCCAGGATTTTGGGTTTAGCACTGGAGGCTCATGGTTCAAAGTTTCGAATTTAGGTATCGGGATTTCGAGACTCGAGGCAATGGCATCAATTCTGGCTAAAGTCCAAACCTCTAGAACCTTCTAAGAACACTAGCACACAGAGTAGCGGTGATAGACATTGCAAGAGCCTTCTTTTCCGGACCGTTGTAAAGAAGGTGTCCCTTATTCCAGACCCTCGTAAAGGTGTCCCTAATTTTGCAACCGATGGAATTCGTAATTCGGCATACTTAGTACTCTAGGTTTCAAAGCAAATACCACAAAGCTCGATTCCCATCAATATCGGCCTTTCCAACTTCTAAAGAACCAGGCCAACTCGAACTTCCACACAAGCAGCTGCCCGTCGATGCCTGGTGACTGGTGGCAGGCAACACTCTTCTCGAATCTTACACCTAAAGCCGGATCCCTGAACCATAAAATCTAAACCCGGCCCCCCCCCCTCAACTCAAAACCCGAAACATCTAAACTCGAATCCCTGCAACCCGACGCCCTAAAATATCTTAGAATTCCCTCAACGGTTGCAGGGCGACGGGTGGCTTCTGGAAGCTTAATTTTGGGGATTCGTGTTCGGGCCTGGTCTGCATAATTAGACTGATTTGTTTACTCAGTTTAGGGTTTAGCGGTTTGGGGTTTAGGGGCGACCGGGTCGAAATACAACCAACAGGGAGAACATACGACCACACGGTGGGAAACACAACTGAACCACTATTGGCTGCCGGTGGTCTGGAAGATTTAAACTTCTACCCGCCCAGCCTCCCTAAACCTTAAACCCTAAACCTTAAACCCTAAACCCTAAACCCTTAACCCTAAACCCTTGAAGTAGCAAGCTTTCGGCCTGGGCCAGCCACCCGCTGCCGACAATGGTTTCGAAGCGTTGAACTTTAAACATCGAAATACTGTCGATGATATACATCCTGCATTACCCATAATAACGAATATACCATAATTCCCATCGTTTCGGGTCCTTAAGGTAATGCAGGATTTATACCATCCACCGTATCAATCGGCCTGGGGCCCCCGCTCCCGGCAGTGGTCTAGGTCGGAATAGTTAACGACAGCACCCCGTCATGGTACTTGCAGAACAAGACACTGTCAGACGCACCCCATTCTGATTCCAAAGGTCCCTAAAGTAGGCACGACCGCCTTCAAACCCGGTTTGAACAATGGGGCTTAGGATGCGCACCGAACCAAGCAACCCACAACTGCGATTCATGACATGCAATCAACCACAGGTGCCCGTTTCAACTCCGACTTCCTGAGTTGAATGGATAGCTATGCTACGACATGCTACCCATCAACCCCTAGGCGCTACACCTTCAGCTTGAAGCTTAACTGCCGTAGACCTTCCTGGTCCAGGAAATCTCTACACTATTCTTTAAACCCTGAATAGCCCCAAGTGGCCCCAAGCATTAACTTCAGAGTGTCTACCCACAACCTGCTCTTGTTTTTATGGCAAAGCCCCCATATCAAACTAGAGTTCGTGCAGAAAGCCTTTCAGAACATCAAAAAACAAGCTTTCAGAGAAGACAAAGCGCCCGGAAGCCGAAACAATAAACGCCAAGAGAGCCTAGCCAAAGCAATGAAGCTGCTTATGCAACCCTTTGTTGGAAACCCTGCGGGTTCCTTACATTAACTACCCAAGCCCTGAACCATAAACCCCAAACTTCCCAGGACCCTGAGCCTAAACCAAAACCCCCAGCCCCCAGCCCCTAAACCTAAAGCCTGCGAAGGAGTCCCCTATAAGGGCCCTATATTCACCACAACAGACTTCCGTCGAGACGTTCAGGGCCCTAACTTCGCTATCCGACGCCATGTTCTGCTGCCAGGTCGCGCAGGAAGCCTTTGGATTCTGGCTGGTCATTGCCCCTTCGAACGAATGCTTCATCCTGTATTTGGGTCGTTCTGTAAATTAGGGTCCCTTTTAGGGTCCTTGTTGTAAGAGTGCCGTACTATATTGGGGACCCAAACAGGGGCCATCATTTGGAGAACTACCCCTTTTGTTTTGAGGGGGCTTTGGGTTTAGGGGTTTAGGTTTCATGGGGCTGTTACCGGGTGGTTTATTCGGTTCTGTAAAGGTTCGATGAGGATTCTGTGAGATGTCTCTGCGGTTTCTACTGGGTTCCTGTAATTTCTATGCCGGTTCTACAAGCGGGGTATGTCTGCTCTGAGGGTGTGAAGGCATTCCGGTGTTAATGGCTTTCCGCGCTTTCATAGGACCCAGCACCCTAAACCCCCGAACACTCCCGACACCCCAAACCCTAAATTCAACACCCTAACCCTAAGCACAACCCCATACACCAAGCCCTACAGCTTATAGAACCTTGAACCTCAAACCCGACAGCCAAAGCCTGCATTTCACCGCTTTATAAGCCCCCAAGTGCAGAAGCCCCACCCCTTCAACCCATGAGGCCCTAAACCCTTAACCCCGAAGCCCTAGGGCCTTAAAGGGCGATTTAGAAACCGAGGCCTGCACACTTGGCGCCGGGGGCGCCATGGGTGCATGCATTGGCCCTTTGAGAAAGCGCTGTGCCTCGGAGACATAGCTTCTGTGCAAAGGAAGACTGCATATAGGGGTCTAGAACATTGCAAAAGGGTTTGATGTTCTACTAAAAAACCCCCAAACCTGGTGTAGGGTTTGGATGGGTTTGGGGTTTAGGGCTTCAGGCCTCGGGGTTCCGGGCTTCAGGACTTATGATTTCAGGTGAGTCTTCCGTGAAAGGTAGTCTTGCTGCTTCCATCTCCCCAGGGCCCCCCGGGTTCTCCTTGTCGGGCTTTGCAGGATCTTACTTGGGAAGATGATTGCGATCCCTCCGAAATATATCGCAAGATGAGAGCTCCGGGTGATTTTGGGGTTTTAGGGTGCGCTTCCTGAAAATTTTGAGTCGAGGAACAAGACAAAGCCTTCAAGTACTCCTTGAAAGTACTGAACCTTATAAGCCCCAAGCACTGAACCCTAAACCTTAAAACCCTAAACCTTTTAACCCCTAAACCCCTAAACCCTAAACCCCAAAATAGATCCTTTACAGCTCTAAGGAACCCGAAGCACTGAGAGCCCTGTCTCCCAGGTGCTCGGAGACAGTTCGACCAAATGGCCCTGGCCCAGGGATCCGAGCCAGTGGTCGGCAAGCCTTGCCACCTGACAGCCGGAGGGTTCAGGGTTTTTAGGGTTTTTCGGTTTTTTAGGGGTGTTTAGGGGTCTAGCGTTTAGGGGTTTAGGGGTTTAGGGGTTTAAGGGTTTAGGGGTTTAGGGGTTTAGGGGTTTAGGGGTTTAGGGGTTTAGGGTTAGGGGTTTAAGGTTTAGTGCGTTGGAAATTTCAGAGGGCTTTTACCTGGACAAAGGCTGGTGAGCTGTCTAGCTACGGTCCTTGAAGGCTGCAGGGTTCAGAGGTGTAATATAGGGGGCCTTAAGAATTACCTATACTATTTTGGGGATTCCTCATTCTAGTTATAGTATAATATACCACAAAACCAGATTCTAATTACCAAGGCCCCTACATTAAGGCGGTTTGTACATGGTTTGAGAGGCAGGATGACATGTACATGCATATATACATACATGTTTATGCATGCATGCATACGTGCATACATGTGTACGTACATGTACACAAACCGTGCAATGGTACGCATTGCATTACATGACAGTACATGCAACTCTCAATATGAGGAAACTGTTCTGGTGGCAATGCCTGTGCCAATCACTAGAATGCGGTTCACCATTTCCCTGATCTTGCTATGCCATTGCCCAGTGTAAAGCCGAGGTACGTTGCTTGGTCGTACCAATGCCGGGATTGTGCAAGGACAGCCGCATGAGGCCCGCATGCATCCCTAACCCTAAACCGTAAATCCTTGAAACTCTTCCTATGCTTGGTAGCACGTGCACAGGGCGTGGGCTCTAAGAAGACGCACTCCTTTCCTGGCCCCGAAATCCGACCATCAATCACTCACATTGGTGTTGCTGCTTTCTGCGATCTAAGATCGACTCGTGTCCTAGAAGGAGAAGTAATGGCCAGTCGTAGGAACTTAGGCATCAATCAACCTCTACACCATGCTAGCAACACCCTAAACTAAACCCTACGCCCTAAACTGCCGAGAGCGCCGCTAACCATTCGCATGGGCGCTCGAGGCTCCGACCGAGGCCCACCGACATTGAACTGGCCGTGGGAGGCTGGCGCCCCCTGGCACGGCGCTAGGGAAGCCGCTTGGGTGGTGCTGAGAACCCGGACCCCTGGCAGGGCCCGCTGGGAAGAGCCGGTTTGTCGGAAAATGGACAGGTCGCCCCCTCGGACCGCCCGGGTCCCTGGAATCTGCTAGCCCCCAGACCCAAGCCACACACAAAAGAGCACAATGGCCTCAATGGTGCGGGATTTGGGGTCTACCTTTACTGCCTAACAGCAAAGAAGTCATGAGCGGGGCGGCGTCACTACAGTCCTCGTATACAGGGTTTTACCCTCTCGGTTGGAGGCTTGAGCGCTTATGCAAATGGTCAGCGGCGCTCTCTGTAGGGTTTAGGGTTTAGGGCAAACCCGAGCCCACGACCCGAGCCCAACCCTCAAGCTGCAAACCTTATACCGCGGATCTTTGCCGTTAAATCCAAACCTCGATCCCTGACCCTTCAACCCTAAACCCTTATCAGAAAACTTAAGCCCTAAACCTTATTATACAAACCCTAAACCATAAACCTTTAAAAACCCCTGCGGAAGTGCTGAAAGCCAAGCCGTGAAACCCTGAGCCCAGAGCTCTAAACTTTCACAACCCAGACCTAAGTTCTACTTCTCATCCCTGAAAAACCCCCTCATTCGTATTCTTTAGGGTTTAGGGGGTTGCCTACGATGATTTCCTGACAAAGATCCTAAAGAAGTAGGGAATTTGGGGGTTTAGATATCCCTAAACCCTAAACCCCCTTAAAACATAACTCGGACCCAAGCCTTCCACGACCAAACCCCTGAAACCTGATCAAGCTCAACGCTCAAAAATTCGGAAGCCCCCAACTTTCGAGTGTTTGAATTCTATTTAAGATTCGAAATCTCGAACGGTGAAGTTTGGTGTGTAGGGTTTATGGCTTAGTTTAGGGCTTGGTTTAGGGTTTAGGACAGTCTCAAATCTTACACCTTGCAGACCCAAGAATCCGCAGCCTCAAAGCGCTGCACTTCACAAAAGAACGCCGATGGAGGCTGTACAAGATGATACAGCAAAGCGCTATTCTATTCATCAAGGCCCCTTAACCCTAAACGCTAAACCCAAACCCTAAACCCTATATAAACTCTAAACCTTTGTTTTCAGCTCCAAGCCCTAAACCCGTGTCTCAGGCCCAGAAAGAGACCGTGAAGGGCAGTAGCCCACCTACTGGCCAGGAGAGCGTGCGCTCTGGCCCAGAGTAAATTTTAGATGGTTTGGGGCTGTGTACTTGGAGGTTCCATGTGCTCTGGCCCAGAGGGATTTAGAGGGTTTGGGGCTGTGTACTTGGAGGATTTCATGGGTAGTTAGGTTCCTGTCAGGACTCCATCAGGGGTTCGAGAAGGGTTTAGGTTCAGGGCCCACTTAGGCTTGGAGGTTCATGGGTAGTTCTAGGTGGGGGTTATAAGTAGGGTAACTATAGCTATAACCAATATCAGGAGACTTATAACCTTACTTATAACTACCCATGAACCTCCAAGTAGGGTTTGTGGCTCAGGATTTAGGGTTTATGAATCAGGGATTCTGTTCTATTGCGGATTCATTTATGGGGTCTAACGCTTTCTATCAAGGTTGTTCATCCGACCAGGTTCTCTTCGTCAGGGTTCCGCAGGGGTTTTCGGCCATACGCCTGAACCCTAACCCTCTAAGCCCTCCAAAGCCTAAGCCCTACAACCGTCACAAAACCTAAACCCTTAAACCCTAAACCCTAAACCGTGGCCCTGGACCCTAAAGCTGAGCCATGAAAGTCCAAGATGGTCCGAGTTCAGGAAGCCAGGCTTTCGGGGTTTGAGGGATTTAGGGTTTAGGGTTTTAGGGTTTAGGGTTTAGGGTTTTAGGGTTTAGGGTTTAGGGTGGGCTGAGGGTTTTCAGACTCATTCCTGTGGCAGAGTTTGGTTTTTTGCGCAGCTCAGGTAAAGTTGTGCAGCTGCGACCCTGGTCTGGCAGGCAACTCTTGGGGGGGAGGGGCTTGAAGGTTTTGCTTAATACATGGCGGTCTAAATATATTACCCATACTACTCCTTGAGGTTCCTTACTACTATTAACTATACCATAATATGCCCAGACCCTCTTCTAATTGTTAAGGCCCCCATACTATGCTCCTCAACTTCACGGCGTTCCATCACAAGGCAGGTCGACAGTCGGTTTTGCTTCCCGTTGGAATGTCTGGATTTGCTATGGGATACGCCTTAGACTTGGGTTTAGGGTTTAGGGTTACGGGATTCGACGTGCGAGGCATCGGCTGTCACTGAGCAGCATAACCTGGCTGACAAGCTCTAGGCTCATAGTCCATCGCTCAGAGACTATAGCATCTGAGTGATTCGTAGACCACTTCGCCCCGTAACACCCTAAACCTGAAGCCCTCCCACCGCGAAGCCGTAGCCCTGGATGGCCCTGGTCCCTAGCGGAGTGGGTCCCCAGCCCTTGCCAGGATCCCAACCCCAACATCAAAACCCCTAAAGTAAAGCAAACACCAATAAAGTAAGCGCCCTAAGCCGTAGCACTCCAAAGCCCGAAACTCTAAACCCCATGAAGAGGTTTCAGGGTTCCTAAACCCTCGGCTACCGTTTCAAGGATTCCGGGTTTCGAGGCTGACTAGACTAATCCCCACCCCATAGGGTTCAGGGCGAAAGGTTCCGGATGATACGAGCATAAACCCTAAACCCTAACCGCTACTTTGCCGCACTCATCCCACCATGTCCCTCACAAGCGCCTCCGTTCTCTAATCCTACACCCTAAACTTCCCTAATTGCTAAGTCCCAGCACCCAAAACCCTAAACCCTGGTACCCCAAAGCCAAAATCCTAGTACCCTAGTAGCCTAAAGCCTATAAACCCTATAAATCCTGACCCTGACCCCTTCTTCCAACATTGGCGACTCCAGAGCTCCCCTCCCAAAAATGCCCCTGGGCCCCACGCCCTACACCCTTCAATCTTCAGTTGAGGGTTGAAAGTTTGGGTTTTTTATTCGGGCCTAGGAGCTTGGGAATTTCGGGTTTAGGCTTTGGGGTCCAGGGTTTAGGGTTTAGGGTTGAAGCTTTAGGGTTCGGGGCTTTGGGTTCAGCGCTGTACAGTAACCGACGAGTTTTAGTGCCCTTTCTTGTCCGGCGTGCCCAGCCTTCGCCGCTCTAGACCCTGAAGTGCAAAAAGCCCTAAGCCTAAAACCCTACAATGCCCTACAAGCCCAAAGCAGGACGCGTCTGAATGGACTTTGGGGCACACTGCGGGCAAGATGAAGCTCGGATGCCAAAAGAGCATCGTGCAGAGCTGGTACCGGCACCGACGCCTGGACAGAGCTGTGCTGCAGAGGTCTCGGTCCTCGGTTTGAGACTGGAGATTTTACAGTTGGACTGCTACTGCTAGTAGTAGTAGTAGTAGTAGTAGTAGCAGCAGCAGCAGCAGCAGCAGAAGTAGTAGCAGCAGCAGCAGCAGCACTAGTACTAGTACTAGTACTAGTACTAGTACTAGTAACAAGTAGTAGTATTATGCTGCTTTGGCTTCTAGGCCCATGCGTGTCTTCTATAGCTGCATGAGGGGAACCACCAATGAGCTCAACACCTTTTTGCTGTTCCAGGGCTCTCCCCGGCTCAGGTTCTAGCTTGGTGGTCGCAGAGGGCGCTGTGCTAATGAGCAGAAACTTAGGGTTCCTAGCGACGATGCAATATGCCCCCAAACCTCATTCTGAGCAGTGAGGCCAACAAAATACCCAAAAGATGCTCAGGTATCTAAACCCTATACCCTAAGCCCTAAACCCTAAACCCCTAAAGCAGGGGCCAGCCTAGAGCCGCTGAGGGCCGGAAGAGGGTACCAGTATAGAAGCCTACGCCACTACTGCTCCTTAGGGTTCCTTATTAATTATGTTTTAGTATTCTATAACATAAAGGAGTGGAAAACCCTATTATCATGTTTGTAATATTCGATAACATAAAGGAGCCCACAATCCCTATTCTAACTATTAAGGCCCCTACATTGTTTGGGATTGTTTGGGCAGGTGAACGTTTTGCATCCTCTGAGCAAATTGGGTGAGGGTTTGGTATTGGGTTGGGGGTTAGGCTTTTAGGGGTTTAGGTTCAGGGTCTGCTGCAAAATTCAACCGAGAAGTAAAAGTTAAACTCACTTACGCTTGGCTAAACTCAGTAAAGCTCAGCTGTCCCAAAAGCTATGATGAGTTGACTCTGAAGAAGCCTTGCAGCATGCCTTTGCCCGGGGCTCCGTGCAGCTTTGCGGAATTCAGAATTCGTTTCAAGAGATTCCACGGCTCGGGTTTCTTGGGCTTTGGAGCTATAGCTCTGAAGGTAAACCCTAACCCTAAACTCCTAAACCCTGAACCCCTGAACCCGAAACCCTAAACCCTAAACCCCTGAACCCTAAACTCCTAAACCCTAAACCCCTGAACCCTAAACTAACAACCCTAAACCCAAACCCTAAACTTTAAGGGGTCTTCGGGATTTCAGGAGTTTGTCTCTCTTCGGCTCGGGGGCTGTCGAGTTTCGTAGGGTCAGAGAGTTCAGGGGTTCAAGAAGCGGCAGGGGTTTTTGGGAGGTTTGGGTTTGTGGGGGGGATGTTTTGGATGCGAAATAGTAGCCCTAGATGGGTTTAGTTTGGTGCAGGAAGCCCCAAAATTCTCAGCAGACTAGGTGGAGCGAGCTGGAATTCGGGTTTCTACGCGTTTAGGGTTTAGAGGTTGAGGCTTTAGGATTTGCAAAGCGACGAGCTTGCCCATCCGAGCACGTGCACAATGACGTTTATTAAACTTCTGGCAGCCGGCCAAACCAAAACATCGGACTCCCTGCACGAATCGCAGGAGTGCTCAGGCGAGGCTCGCCCAACCGAATGTCACAGGATTCCTCACAGGTCAAAGTCAGCCAACGATGGCTAGAATTCAAGAAGGATTGCTTCTAGTATGTTGACCGGTTAGAAAGATTCCGTGGCGAAAGCTGACCTTTGATTGAAGTCACGAGTACACGAGGGCTCCTTGCGACTACTCTGCAATGTCCACTCTTTGTCCATAGACTTCCTATGCCCTATCCATGAACCTGAAACGCTTAGCACTCAAATGGAAAGTCTCGATCATCATGGTGCTTCTTGTTGGTTTCTTTATCCCGAGCCCTAGTACTCGTCACCGGACGAAGCACTTCAAAGGAGCGACAGTGCCATCATGGCTGGCCGTAGCAGTGACCGTGGCGATCGAGATCGCACAGACTATTACGAAACCGATCTCCGTCCCAACTGCATCAACTGTACAGTGTTTCCCGACAGCGGTTCAGCTTTCTGTCAGGACGGGACAGGGTTTCTCCTACACCCTAAAACCCCTAAACCCCAAACCCTAAGCCCTAAACCCTAAGCCCGAAGCCCTGAACCCTAAACCCTACATCCTGAGTGAAGGCTGAAGCTCCCAACGTGGGTAATGCCAGGGGAATGCCGAAGCTTAGGGTTTAGGGAGTGTGAGGTCTAAAGGGAGCCCAAAAGCACCCAACGGAGGGGCCTTAATAAATTGAAGAGGGCTTTAGGATACCACGGTTGTGTTTGTATGGGGATTATCAGAGGATATACTACTAACACCTCTTACCCCACATATATATATATATATATGTATAGCTAAACATGCCCAAACTCATTCCTAAGAACATCCTGTGACCCCCAACCCTACGAAATAGTGGTTACCCCTCAATTAGAGGGTAGAAGCCCTAAAACGGTAGGCTTTTCTGGATTTCCAGGATCCTGCTTGATTGTGATTCTGAGGGACTGTAGCCGCAGGCGTAATCACCCTAAACCCTAAACCCCTAAAGCCCTAAAGCCCTAAACCCCTAAACCCTAAACCCCTAAAGCCCTAAGCCCTAAAGCCCTAAACCACTGAACCCTAAACCCTAAACCCCTAAAGCCCTAAACCCCTAAACCCCAAAACCCCTAAACCCTAAGCCCCCCTGTGAAGAACTGAACCTCTTTCAGGCCTCGCCTGAAGGAGTTCACACGAAGCTTTAGCCAATCCGGTACGGTACCCAAAGGCTCCATAGTAGTTCCTTTTCGGGGGGATCATATTTAGGATCCTATATAAGGTAATCCCGAAAAGGGAACTACTATGGAGCCTATGTTCATAGCCCCTTCTTAATTAGTCCAGGTACCTAAACTGCCGACGCGCCGTTTGTCAGGGCCTCAAACCCCAAATCCTCTCGGCTATGATTAACAAAACCAGGCCGCTATCCCTGGACCGATCTGATACAAAGCTCTAAGCTGTGACCGCGCAGATATGCCATTTCAAGGTGAGAGAGGAACAAAACTGCTGCAGTGGGTTTAGGGCTAGGCGTTGAGGATGTACCCGAGCCCGGTAAGACTTACCTTTGTAGGGCCCCGCCCTTGAAAAAGTAGGTTATTCGGTGTTAGGGTCGTGCTTGAATGAACCGTTTAAATCGCGTCTGCACAGGGTTCCCAGAAGGTGGGCTGTGGTCAGCTGCAGGGTTTCCAGGATTTCCAGGCATTGCAACAGTCCGTGCGGTTCACGGATCTTCCACGGATGGGTGCGGATCCCTGAAATGCTTAAGGGGCCTTGGCGTCTGTTGGTGTGCCTGAAACCGTCACTGAAGCCGAACAAAAAGCTAGCAGCCCAACTTGGGGAACAGGGTTCAGGGTTTAGGTTCAACCCAACCCCTCAACCGCACTTGCTACACCCTCGTGCCCTAAACCCCGCCCCTGAAACCTGCATCGCTCAGCACGTCATACAAATCCGTGAACCTTAACCCATTAAACCCCGACCTGGACACTAAGCCTATCCAAGAGAACCGAAACTCTAGAATCATCTTCCCCCAAAAATCTAAAGCCCTGCAGCCCCAAAGGCCTTTAAGAAACCATGAGGCTGAACCGGTGACCCTTTTTTTCGCCAGGTCCTCATCACAGGCACTTCCTCTGGCGCCTTTCGCATGGCTTTCGGCCCTGGCCCCAGAGGCTGATGCTTGGGGGGGTAGATTCAGGGGTTTGGGATTCAAGAATCAAGAATCAAGGGTTTGGGTTTAGGGTTTAGGGTTTAGAGGGTTTCGGATTCAGGAATCAGGGGTTTGGGTTTAGGGCTTGGGGTTTAGAGTCTAGAGGGTTTGGGATTCAGGAAGCAGGGGTTTGGGTTTAGGGTTTTTCGGTTTCCCATCGGCTCCATGGCAGTTCCTTTGCGGGATATACCTCATAGGATCCTAAAACTGATCCCCCAAAAAAGGAACTACAATGGAGCCTAAACCCTAAACCCAAAACCCTAAGCCCTAAACTAACCCTAAACCCTAAACCCAATCCTGTTGAACCCTCGGGATGGCGAAGACAAGGCTAGTGGGAGGACCCGAGGAAATGGAAAGTCCACGCTCGGTTGATCATGGTTTAGGGGTTTAGGGTTTAGGGGTTTAGGGTTTAGGGGTTTAGGGTTTAGGGTTAGGTTCAAGGGTGAAGGCTTTAGGGTTTAGAGTTCAAGGTTTAGCGACCATGGTTTAGGGTTTAGGGTTTCCCCAAACCCTGAACCGGCACCCAGTCAAGCCAACAGCAAAGGCCCACATTAGACGATGCAGGCTTGCATAGAGGTCGGAACATTGCCAAAAGCATCCCCAGTTCCATAGATTGGAAGAACCCAAAGCGTTGTTCCAGTCTTTACTAAGGTTTCCGATTAGCCTGAACCCTACAACATTCCACAACCCTAAATCCTAACACCACAAACATGAAGTGCAACACATTACAAATTTACATTTTTTTCTGAGTAAGCAAACCCTGACCACTTCCCGGCCCCACACCGTATACATTCCTTGACCTTTATAACCTTAGACTCTTAACCCGAGCCCGAAAGACCCTACATGCACCGCAGAAATGAAGAAACCCTAGACCCTCAACCTTACCCTGAGAACGGCCTGCAACCCGAGAGCTCTAAGCCACCCCCCCAAAGTTATCCGAATATCGCCTGGGCAGGGCCCTGAGGCTGTGGATGTGAAGGTTACGTACCCGTAAGTCTATGCCTGGATTCCTCCTTCCCTCGCCGTAGTGCGCAAGCAAGATGTCTTTGGTCCTACTAGCTTATCCGACATCAGGAAACTCCAAGATCCCTCTAGAAGTTAAAGTACGAAGTATTCGATCTGTTTCTTGCAGTGGTGTCTCTTCATTCAAACTGAACTTTAGGAGGACAGGTTTGTTTCTCACCAGTTTGAACCCTAAGGGTCCAAAGGACCCAATAAGAAGGTACTTTGGTTGCGGATAGTAGATATCTAGGTTGATATTTGGGAGAGTATATGACGATTAGGTTAGATGAGAAAACGGCAAGCTAAACCCCAAGCCCGAGACCCTGAACCCTAAACCCCTAAACCCGAAACCCAAACCCTAAACCCAAACCCCTAAACCCTAAACCCGAAACCCTAAACCCTACACCCTAAACCCCAAGCCCGATACCCTACACTCTAACCCCTAAACCCTAAACCCCAAGCCCGAAACCCCAAACCCTAAACCCTAAACCATGATCCCTAAACCCTAAACCCTAAACCCCAAGCCCGAAACCCTGAACCCTAACCCCAGCGGCTCCAAGGGAGGAGTTGCTGCCATCGGGGCTGCCGCCCAACGGACTTGGCTCTCTTTGAGGGCTACGACGGCTCTTGCGAGGTGGCTTAGGGCTTTGGGGTTTAATGGTTTAGACATTTTGAGTTTAGAGGTTTAGGGAGTAAGGGGATAGGGGTTTAGACTTTTAGGCTTTAGGGGTTTGGACTTTTGGGGTTTAGGGGCTAGGGCTTAGAATTTGTTTAACGTTTAGAGGCTTTCTGTGTGGGGGTGGTAGGATTTGTAGACGGTTTTGTAAGTCCACAAGCGCCTACACAGGGATTTGCAGGATGCTTATAGGGTGTTATGAGGTTTCCACACGGGTCTTATAAGGTGGTCACGGCCTGTACACGATTTGAGAGAAGGGCTTTTCAAAAGCTTCGCAAGGGCTTTGAGGCTCGAGCGTGAGGTGTTCAGGGACCGTGTTAGTTTCTCGGGTTTGGGGTGATGTGGGAATTTTAGTGTTTAGGGTTCTCAGGGTACCAAAACAATATTCGGACTGTGTTAGTTTCTCGGGTTTGGGGTGATGTGGGAATTTTAGTGTTTAGGGTTCTCAGTGTACCAAAACACTATTCAAGGGTTTAAGCCCCCCGCACAGTAGAACCCGGATAGTCATCCATCAAGGAACCCTGAACAAGCCTAAACCCTATATACCCGGAACCCTAAATTCCAAACCCAAAACATCCCAAAACCCTAGACCCTGGAATCCTAAAGGAGCTGCGCATGGCTCTTGCACCCTTCAACCCCCGCGACCTGAGCTGCAATACCTCGTAACTTTCCCTCTTCAATCATCTTGTGTGGCCCTTGACCGTCATCAACGGAACATCGAGTCAAACCTTAACCCCTGATCCAAGAAGACTTTCCCATGACGAGATGAGGCCCTAAATCCTAAAACCTAAATCCCTAACGTGCGGTGTAGAGTTTAGCAAAGCCATAAGCCCAAAACGTCCAAAAATGCCACCATAAACCCTAAACCTTTCCACCCTCCAGAGGAGACCTCATACCAAGTCCCTCCTTGCTTCGTGATCATTCTGCAGAACTACTTCGCTGAAACCCTGGAAACCCAAACCTGACCCCCTGAACGCCAAAGCCTTGACCGCGAGCTACAAACCCTTTACTTGAGTTTTCAATTTGGCAGATAACCTACGCAATTCGTGGGAGTTGATGCTAGAAAGTGTAGGGTTGAGGGGCTGGGTTTGGTTTTCGGGAGCTGCCCTTCGGCGTCTGTTGCGTATTCAGTGAGGGTAGATATACCTTGTACCTGAAGCCCTGAAGCCCCGAACCCTAAAATCCCGAAAGCGAATACTAAACCCTAAACCCTAAACCTAAACCTCAAGCGACAGGCCCCTAAACCCAAAACACTAAGCCTGATGATGTAGGCATTCTAGGCGGGGGCTGCTGCAGTGCGACACAGTGTTAAGGCGTCTGAACGATTTTATGGATTTGGGTTAGATCAACCAGTATGATAAACATATTAGAGTAGGTGTGCGCATACATACGTCTATACTTAAATACACATTTTTCATGTAGCAATCATGCTTGAGGTCGGCTTTCCTGCCTGCCTGCCTGCCTGCCTGCCTGCCTGCCTGCCTACCTACCTACATACATACATGCATACATAAAGCCATACATATGGATATATATATATATAATATGTGTATATATATACATACATATTATAGCATGGTATATTATATTATATTATGTTATATTATATTATATTATATACATGTCATACCATTTTGTATTATATTTTATCATATTATATTATATTACTTTATTTTATATTATATTATATCATTTTATGCTATATTATATCATATTCTATTGTATTATATTATACTATATTGTATTATATTACATTATATTGTTTTATACTATATTATAATATGTTATATGATATTATATTATATTATATTATATTATATTATATTACATTATATATATATATTAATAATATATTTTATATATATTAATATTAATATTAATATTAATATTATATTATATTATATTATATTATATTATATTATATTATATTATATTATATTATATTATATTATATTATATTATATTATACTATATGATATGATATTATATTATATTATATTATATTATAT
>CAJNJA010007932.1:0-42318 GCA_905231915.1 Symbiodinium necroappetens
GCTTCAGGCCTCTAATCTCCAACTTCTCAGCGGCAGCTGACGGCGCGGCCTTCGCAACAGAGTCCATCTTCTCGGCCACATCACTGACCTGAAGCTTCCGGCTCTCGCTCTGCAATGCCCACTTCTCTCTTACACCGAGCTGCCAAAGCCGTGCTTGTCTCCCTTTCGCGCAACTCCTTCTGAGCGATCTTGATGCGATCCAGCTTCCTTTGTGACAGCATCGGAAGACGGTGTTGCGACACACGCTACAGTATCGCTGGAAACACTGCATGAATCTTTGCACAGCTCCGGCAATGTGTGTACAACGGCTGCACGGTTGGCCGCATCCTGCTATTGCAACAAGCCGCTTCTGCGCGCTTTTGATGCGCGTTTCCACTTTCTCCAGCACCTGCCCACTGAAGAAAGGAACATTGCAAATCCACCGGCCGTGGTTTGCGAAAGAAGCACGACTGTTTGTTCAAGAACTCTGTGTCAAAACATCTTCCTTGCAGGCAACCTTCTTCATGGGCGTGGAGAACAGGACTTGCTGGTTGCTTCCTGGGGAACAGGCGCTGTTGAAAGGAAAGAGCTGACGGACCTCTTCGCCTTTAGCATCCAAGGATCGCTTCTGGTCCAGCAGCTTCTGGACTCCCTGAAGATGCACGGCTGCTTCTGATGCGTGTTTTGCTGCCAGCGCCACCACCTCACAAAGGCTGGTGTCTTGGGGTCTTACCCACACACCCATGCACCCTCACTCTGTTGCACCTCGGCGGTTGGAAGCTCGTGCTTCTCGCCCTTTTTCTTGGCCGGCTTCGATGATTCCTTCTCCTTGGTCTTTGCTTTCCTGGCAGTGGCACAAAACAGCAAAGGCTTGCTGGGCCATCTGCCTTCAGCTCGCTACGCTCGCTACAGAAGAGCTCGTGTCCGCCGAGGCTCGCTTTGGGTGTCGCGGTCGCTTCTGCGGCAGCTTGACCCGCAGCCAGAGCTGCCTGCTTCGTGGCAGCTTCTGTGGCTATGCCAGTGAGGGGGGAGGGGATCCCACCTCTGCGAAGTTGAGCAAGGGCTCTGCGATTGTCTCTGCGCGTTCAACCTCGACCTCAGGTCCCATCTTTATGTCGAGGGCGTCAAGGCCCCCCGGTGCCGTGAAGTGCCGCGGGCCTCTGCAGGCATCAGCTTGGCCTCCATCTCGTCAGAGAGATTTTTGGCCTCCACCTGTGCCTTGAAGGTGTCTTGAGCTGCCAAGAAAGGTAGCAGCTTCCTTGGTTCGCACAAAGCTGGCAGAAGGGTGGTCTCTGTATCTCCGCAGTTTCGCCACTGCTCTTTCCCTTAGAGGTCGAGCCGCTGGTTTGCTACTCGCAGTTTCTCGCGGAATGTGCCCAAGGAGTCCGTGGCCTGCGCAGTTGTTTCATCTCAAAGCTGTGCAAAGACTCAGCAAAGGCAAACTACGATAGGCCTTCAGCCGACCCTGATCACTCTCGAACTGCTTTAGCATGCCCAGCTTCAAGCCAATTGCCTTGGCACTTCACTGGCTTGACGGCTTCGTCGTCTATTCTGTATTGTTGCGGCATGCAGTCTTTAAGGCAAAGGCTGTCAGTGCTTCTTTGACCTCACGCGTTCACAAGCTACTGCAAGTAAACAAATTCAAAAATGGCCACGGCAACGTCCTAAGCTTGTCGTTTATGATTTATGACCAAGAGACATAGGAATGAACTTGGTGAAACTGTTGGACGAACACGAGTACAGAAGCGCGCCGGTGGCGCCGTTGATGCACATCGCACTGCTGTCGTCTAAAAATCTAGTTTCACCTGGGCCTCCCCTGCTTTTTGTTGAAGCATCTGGGAGCGCAAATGCACGTAGTTTCTCTTTCGCAAAGCGACAACGACACATCAGTGATGACATCAAGGCTACGCTGCATTTGTCGAGGCACCGCGGCGGCTGCTTGTTTAGCCGACTCCTTGAGCAGACAGCACAACGGTGCCCAAACCCTTTTTTGCAACAGGAACCCTAAACCCTAAACCCGACATGCGCTCCTCGGTCTGTTCTGCGGCCTTCTGCGCCTCGGCTAAGTCATCGCCAGCCTGGGATTTCGAGCACGCGCTGTGTGACGATCCCACTATGTTTCACCAGGTGGTATCAGGATGGTGCACCGAACACCTGGGATCTCCAACAGTGTTGCCGCCCAGCTGCGTGTTCGATCATGGCCGAGGTGATCTCAGCCTTTTCTACTAAGTCCTGCAACGAGCAATGTTTTCTCAACATCCAGCGCTCAGTTGAAGTGTCATGCAGAGCCAAACAACTAGGATAGCCCAGGATAGCATAAAGCATTTACCTCTGCTTCATGGAACTTTTCCATGATCGAAGCGAGCATCTCTTTCAAGAGTTTCTCATCCTCAGATTGGATTCCATGTGGAGCTGGACAATCGAAGATGCCCGTGTAAGCCAAGTTGTTGGCTCGCTGCTCGGAAAGTTTTTCATGTTGCACCCTCATGACCTAGCACGAACGTTGAGCACGTGCTTTGACCACGATCAGAGCCGAGCAAGATCAGAGGACCTGGCCGTTGGTATGAGAGCCTGCGAGGGGACGTCACGACTCCGAACGTCACAGAAGCAGAAAATTCGGCCTTGATCCTGGTCGCGGCGTCAGTCGCTGCAACGTGCGTCCGTCGGACGCGCGTCCTTGTAGCAGCTTTAAACTTTGCTCTTGCATGCCTTGCATGTCAACAAAACCCTGCGTGCAGGATTTCAGTTCCCAGCTCCACTGCCCGTATGGCATCACCTGCACACAACGTAACAACAGAGGCTGCGACTCTGCATCCATTGATTCGCCTAGGCCAGAAGTCTCCAGCACTTTGAGCTGATCGAGAAGCGCCTGCGCACGTCCATGGAAAAAAGCATCCAAACATCGGTCGCATGCAATGTCTAATCTGCACGTCTCTTCCAACTCTCCACATCCTCTGCGAGCCTGGAGGTGCGGCTTCAGCGCCGCCTGAAGAAACAACGGGTGTGTAGCCTACTGCGGAAAACGATTCCAGTTCGCGTGCACTCTTGAAGACCCTACATTGCCCTACATGTTCGCGCGTCTGGCAGTCCAGCGCGACACAACCAGGATACGTCACCCAAACAGTTTCGGCACTCTGGGCACAATCGCCCCGCCCAATGCATCCGCCTCCGTCTCCTTGAGAAGTGTTGGGTCAAGGCCTCACAGCCACTGCAGATGCCCAAAGCTGTTCTCAAAAGAAGTCGAAGGCACTATTCACACAGCAACCGGGCACCCGGCTGCCATGATCCCGCTCACTGGTGGCTTCTTGGTCGCGCGGTGCTCTTTACTCGAAAAATAGCGACCAAAGCGGCGCTGAGCCAGCAGCTGGCTTCCTCGGCTGCTTTCTGTGCTGCATTGATGACATGGGTCGCCTCCTGCTCCAGAACCTGTCTTGTGAGAAGAAGCGGAACTAACATCAGCGGGAGATTTCCTGCCTTGGCACGACCGGCGCGTTCTGAGTTTTCTCGCTTCACTTTGTCTGTCCTGTCCGTTGGTTGTCGCATCTTCAGAACGCCAAGTCCAAATAGATTCACAAAATTGCCCGCAAGGCTAGTAGCAAAATCTGCGGTGATGCTCCTCCAAAGTTTACCCCGGCCGACCAGCAACCATTTGCAAAAAAAGTTTGCTACAGACTGCGGCTCTTCGTGGTGTTTCATAATTTTCTGGCACGCCCACGCCCGGACCTTGGCATCATCAAGAAGGTGTTGCGCGGCGGCCTCGGCGGAGTTGCCACAGAAAGTCAACCGCGCTACCGCCGCTGTAAGACAAACTCCGAGGGCTGAGCCCCTGGAAAGGGATTTTCCAGCCTTTGAGGGGAGGCAGATACGCCTTGTCCGGGCCTCAAAGCTCTCAGATCTTGATTTGCATATCTGAATTCTCTGACTGATACTTGGTCTGAGTTGTCAACAGTGCGACCAAACCTGGCAAGTCAAAACCAGCCTGTTGCTGGGGCCTCGCGGTGCTGCCCGAAGCCACTCGGCGAGCCTCGTTACCGCCAACAGCCTGAAGCAAACACTGCGGATGTGGGCTGCATGCATGTCGCGGTGCGAAGCCTTTCCAAACCACCAGCCCTCGAAAGAGGAGCCATCGCGGCCGTCCCAATAGTAAACGTACACCTTCCAGCGCGCCACTCGTGACTCACTCGGCCCAGCTTAGGTTCCCCGACTCCCGTTTCCGCCTCTGGAGGCGCCGTCCCTGGTCTAACGGGCCTCAATCGAATCTTGTGCTCTGCTGTTCTGCCCTGCCCTGCCCTGCTCAACCTAGGGTGGCTGCAGCTTCTGATAGAAGGGTCGGCCGTGGTTCTCACCCTTCACCTGGATATGACAAAGCACACAGAGGAGGCGGACATCAACTTCACTCTGAGGGCCCAGCCACGAAGTCCCCGCTTAGGGTTTGAATCACGAACTGACACATCATGCAGGTGGCAAAGCCGCGTTGCTTGCAAAAGGGCGAAGCCGGCCGCACCCGGCCTCTTCCTTGTCGTTCCCTTCAGAGAATGCAACATACCTTACGCAGGGTGCATCTCAGCCGCGGGCCAGTATCCCCCCTTGACTCGACTACTGCTATTCCTCCCGCTGTACGTGCCAATGCCCTCCCAGTCCAAGGCAGAGGCCTTTCCTCTCCCGCAGGCTTTGAGGAGGTGCTCCTTACATCATGGCGAGCAGAATGCTTGGCCCCCCAGGTTTTGTGATGTGGGCTTCATAAGGCCCTTGCATGCTTGACAGCGGCATGGACTGCGGCCATGTAGCGCCTCGGTCGTGCAAACGATTTCTTTCTGTCTGGGAAAAACGCCAGGCACCCACGGCAGGTGGGCAGCAGAATCACCCTTTTTTCGCCCAGCCCGTCGCCAAAGCGTGCACTTGCTGTTCAACCTCGCACTCCTCGTCGCCCACGGATCCCAGGGGCAGGGGCAGCCGGCACGATGTCGACCTCTCCTGAAGCTGAAGCCTCTGTGATGGGACGCTATCCAGGCGCAGGGCCATCCAGCAGTTGCTGCAGCATCTGGCGGTAGCTTAGCCGGAAACTGGCAATGGCGCGGCAGGCCTGCGAGTTGCTGGTATCAGTCCGCACAGCTTCATCCTCCTCTTTTGGGGGCAAGTCTTCCATCATTTGCTGAACCTCCGCCAAAGCTGGAAGTTGCAGCTGAGATGTTCGGGCGAGTTTGACGCCATCAGACAACACGATGCTATCCAAGGGGTTCTCTGGTAGTACGAAACCATGGCTTGTGCATAGTTCCAGGTTGTCCAGCTGCCCATAGCAAATCAGAAGCTCGTCGCCAGCCACGACTGTATCTTGGGTGACGAATGTCAGCCGTCTCGATGCCTGGTCATACTGAACCTCCACACTAGCTGTAGCCGCATGGTTGATCATGTCACCCAGTGGCACACAAACAGCAACCTTGCTGTCATCGCAGAGCATGCCGAAGCGGCGACTGAAGAGTATGGCCAGTGCTCGCCTGAAGCTGGCTTTGTCATCAAGACCGGCAATGACGCCTCGGACCGTGTGAGAACACATGTTGGCTCTCTTCGGAGAATCTACCCTGGAGAAGAGATGCTGTGGCTGGATGTCTGTCACCTGCATAACAGAAGCCATTTACTAGGGTAGAAGGTTGGGCATGATCTGAAGCAACATCTAGGCCCCCTCAACATGCAACCTCCTCCTTTCCCCAGCTTACAGAACAACGAAGCTGCTCTGTGGCAAGATCTGGCTCAACTGCTTGTGCCACTGTGGCAGCTTGCGAGCCAGATCGACCGCCTCCTGGCTTCAGGAAAACCCATGGGCTGTCACTGGGCTTCTGGGATTGCTTGATTGACTGACTGGTTGGTTGCTTGATTGATTGATTTAGGTGGGTGGGAGAGTGGGTTTGGGTTGAGGTGGTGGCGGGTTGCGGTGGGGTAGGGGGTCGTGTGTGGCACGAGCTGCCTTAACTTGATTGCCGAGGTGCTTAGAGTGAGTGGCTAGGCTCGGTCCATTGGTTAGCAGCCTGTGGAAGATTTTGTCGTAATTAGGTGCGGCTCGGCTTTCGGCTTGGCTAGGCTGGGCGCCTTTTCTTTTGGTGCGGCTTGGCTTGGCAGCGGCGTCTTTCTCATGGTGCGGCTTGGCATAGGGTGCGGCTCGGCTTGGCTGCGACTTTTTTTTGGCTAGGTGCAACTTGGCTTTTGTTCGCTTGGCTTGGCTCGGCTTGCTTTCATTTTTGGTGGGAGTGCCTTTATTGCCTCTAGGCGGGGCTCGGCTTAATTCGGCTTCCTTCTTTTGACGGAGTTTTGTTGTTTCGAAGTGCAGCTTGGATAATTAGCAGAAATGCAGGTCCCGGGTGTTCCACAGCTTGTGGGCCCACATGAGTTTTCCGACTTCTCAAAGCACTTCGAAGTCGCCCTCGTCGAGCCGCGAAGGCTTTGGTCCGAAGCTGCGCCTTGAAGAGCTCGGGTGGACCGCGCTGTGCCGCCCGCAGCTCGGGCTCGCGCCACTCCGGCCAGCTCCCGCACTCCCGAGGAAGGGATCGAAACCTGGGCACTTCAGAGCCAGCTCCGGTGCTTCCGGCTGGGGCAGGAACATGTGGCAAAGAGCCGTAGAGGTGGTGCGACTGCAGTTCGGGAAAGTGCAAAGTTTGTCGACCCGAGCCTCAAACTAATCTGGGCTGCAGCTCTGGAGCCAACATGCCCATCGCGAGGCATCACCCTTCTGTATTTCGGCGCAAAGAAGCTCAGTCAGTCGAAAGAGCCTCAAGTTCCACATCAACATCTTTCAGCAGCCACAACGGACGCCGAAACTGTGCGGAGGGGTTGCGGGCAGGCGCGTAGTGCAAGGCATGAGGGGCTAGGAGGTATAGGAAGCAGTAGGCAAACAGGCCAAAGGGGTGTAACTCGCAGCTTGCTGAAAGAATATTGCTACCATGTCGGGGGAGCTGGACACTTGAATGCCACTGAGTTTCACAACGAAAACCCAAGCAGGAGATGAGGGCACGCCGTGCACCGGCCGATTGTGGGATGGTGCTCGGCGGGGTTTGAACAGACAGGCAGAAGTGTGGCGAAGGCTTGAGTGACGGGATCTGCACATCTGCAGCTGAGGAACGAGTTGACCGGCAGGTCTGCCACACTTGGGTCTGCTGATGACCTGATCTAAATGCGGGGGCTGTCGAAAATCTATGCTCAGTCGTGCTGCTTTTCGATTTTGCAGCGAAATGTCCAGCAGCAACAACAACGAAGACGACTACAACCACATCGGCATTGCGCCCCACCACCACCACCACCACCACCACCACCACCTCTTCCTCCTCCACCTGCTATTGCTGCTGCTGCTGCTGCTGCTGCTGCTGCTCCTCCTCCTCCTCCTCCTACTACTACTACTACTACTACGACTACTACTCCTGCTGCTGCTGCTTTTACTACTCCTCCTCCTGCTCCTCCTCCTGCTGCTGCCGCCGCCACGACACTACCCCTAAAAGGCATTTTTACTAACAGCAAAAATGGCATTCATACAGATTTGGCCAAATAGGACTAGCACGCGGCGCGGACCGTAGCCAGAAGACCTACATCGGTGAGGATAAAAACAGTGATAATAACGATAATGATAAGGATAAAACAACAATAAGAATCAGAATAACGGTCAGGATGAGTCACAATGACAATAAGGACAATGATGAGGATGATGGTGATGACCATGATGAAGCTGGTGATGATTTACTGGTAGTCACAACTGGCGGACAGGGCACAGGCATGCTTCCAAAGGAAGCGACAAAACCTTAGAGTCCGCTGAGAGCGTGGAGGAGGCAAAAAGCCCACGACCGCCGAGAACAGAATCTGCTACATGGACACCTGCAACGGGTAGCCCGCCCTTCCAGAATAAAACTCTACTCGAGCTGAACCGGCAAAAGTCGCTGCATGAAAGCACCTTGAGAAGTGCTCCTGCATCTTATTATTTGGCAGGACCGGTGCCTGGAGCCAGCTCGCCACCATTGTCCAGGAACCACTCGTGGAGGTCAGAGAATGACATGCAGCTACAGATGCCACACGGTGCTGGCTCCAGCTCGCCCCATGTTTTTGGTGGGGTGGGAGCGAAGCCTAAGCCCAAATGTCTTGCAGGGTCTAGCAGTCTAGCACCTGCAAGCGACAGAGTGTGCATCGATCATCGCTGCCACCCACAGACACCTCCGAGACCAGCACCCAATGCGGCCTGGCTCGAATAGCCGGCCTCACAACACATGCCCAGTCGAGTCGCTCTCACTGTCACTACCACGATGGGAAAGGCAAGAACACGGCCTGCACTGCAGGTTGAGCTGCGTACCTGCTCGGTTCCATCAAAGCGAGCTCTCCGGACCTAGATGTTCTGGCGCACGCATACTGCCGCTGGTGTGCTGCGGCCTGAGGCGAAAGCCAAAGGCAAGCAGGGGAGTGCCGCTGACAGCGTAAGCGGTACAGACTCCCAGGCCGCGGCAGCCCAAGCCGCGTGCTGTGCGGGCACGAAAGGGTTTGTCCTGAGGCGCAGAACGTCTCGGAAAAAAACTAGAGGTCCCTCTTTGGGTGCCTTCAATATCGACATCCTACTGGTTTGGCTTCCCGCACATGGTTCACGCCATGGTCAAGGAATGTAGGGAGACATCTGACCCTGTGGATTCAGACTGAGGCAGTGTCCCCGGCACAAAGGGCTGTGCAGGATTATACCTTGGATCCACATAGACTCACTGCACTCCGTCTCTCATGTCGACTAGCATCTGACATCTTAGAGATTGGGGCCCTCACCCCGCCCCCCACATGCTGGCAAGCTTTGCTAGTGTGTCTTGCTTTGTCACGTGTGTTGCGGCTGCTGCTTAGGTTGAAGCCTGCTCCTGAACCTTCTTGTTGAGTCTAGCTGTTTCACTAGGTTTGGTCTGAAAACTCACTGTGGTTTCTTCCAGTCGGGCATAGACGGGACAACAGTAACTTGAAGCTAGCAAACTCTCTGTCCCGTCATGTCTGAGCCCGGACACCTCGTGCCCAAAATTGCTGCGGAATGAAAGGCGGCCGTCGCGCGAGATGGCTCCCTAGGCTCTGCGCGATGCAAGCACAGGCGTCGAGAGTTTAGCAGGCAATACCAAGGTGCCGCTGATTAACCCAACTCTCTTTGCTTTGACTCGCGCCAATGCCACCCGCTGCTGAGTTGGGCAAAGGGCAATAATGCCTCACTTGCCTTTCACTTGGAAAGGCTTGAAGATCTCCCGGAGGGTCAGGGCCAGCTTCCTTGGTATCCCACCACACATGCCTCCAAACACACCGGAGTAGCTGTCCAGGCTAGGGTATAGCATCGCATAGCGATTCGGAAGCGCGGGTGTTTTGTCGAACCGGTAACCTTCCAACTTCAGGAGTAGAACCTGCCGTGGATGAGATCTTTGCTGTTCCGCATACCTGAATGGACAACCCGAAGCGATGAAGCTTCGTTCATTCATCGGTTGTGTTCTGTCCGGCCCGGTTTTTCTCACGCCTCCCTCCATCATTTGGCCTGCTTACCAACGTCCGAATCACAGAGCACAGTCGGGGCTTCGGGCTGACACAGGCAGACCGTTTCACGAAGTGACGCAGCACTCCCCAAGCAAAGCTGAGGCACAATGGATGTTCCGAGGCTTTGACTTCCTTGTGTTGGATCGTGGTCTTGTGGAGAACAGTTCTCGATCGTCGGAGCGATAGCTGCACATGCCACGCAATCCAAAGCGATGTGTTGGCAGGGCCTGCGTGAGATTTTGCAACTTGCAAGTGGCAAGCAGCCGTTACATTGAGCTTGAAATGGGGGGGTTCCAGTTTCCTCAGATTTCATCCGTGTTTGCACGCCTCTTTCGCACCAGACATCGAGCACATATCTGGGCACATGCATCTAGTCCATGAGCATGATTGAAGAAGCCAGCAAGATGTGGCAAAGTCACAACCACCAACGCCAGAGCAAGCAGCAAGAAGCTGCTGTACATGCCCCGGGGACAGCACAACTAGCGCTGCCGGGAAAAATCCGACCTGATGTAAGCTAGAGGCCTACATCTCAAGACTGCAACAGAAACCAACAAAGGGAACATTCAAGCATGAGCAGCTGCATGGACCACTTAGATCGACGACGGCGAGGTGAAAGAGACAGAATGCGTAGGACGACAACCGAAAACGTTCGCAGTGGATGGCTGTGCAGTAGCAACAAAACACGCACTACGCGGAGAGTGCAAAAAAAGTTGCAGGCGGGACTGCCAGCAGCCGCGGAGCTGGCATCAGGCATCATCGTGTTGCAGCAACCACTTTTGTCCACAGCATCACTGCCCCCCCATGTCATCTTCACAGCACTCAATACTGCCAGTGGAAGTTTTCATGATTAGGTCTGGAGCATTGGCACGATGAAAAGATGTATGCGGACGTCCCTATTCGCTATCTCTAGTCGCCGGCAGATGGATCTCAGTGCCAGGCTTCTCGCCTTCCTTGGAATCCTGGCACTGTCGCCAGTCGACCTGCCGACAAGGACGGGCCTGCGGCTGGCGCAAGCTGGCCACTCATCTTGGCCTTGTCCTCGCACCCAAGAAGTTGGCAGGCAACCTGCCAGAGCTCCAGTTCTGACTTCTTCGACTTCTTGCCGCTTCTGCACAACCCCGCCTGGCGACCGAAGTTAATCGGTATCCTCCTCGCGAGCACACATGTTTGTGCCTCCTTCCGAAACAGCGAAACACGACCGAGCCCAGAGCGGGCCGCCACCATTCGGCAAAGCGGCCTGTACCGCAACACAAAAGGCGCAGATCCCAACGGCTGGAATCGCATGTAAAGACCATCTCGAATCTCAAGGTAAGGTGGTGGCGTACAGAAACCGCTCGATCTGCCGACCTGTCACAGTTCGACACCACAGCTGTTTCATCATGTAGTTCCTCTGGCCCCTGAGAGGCCAAAGCAGAACCCAAAAGCGTCAAGGGCCAAGGGAGGAGTTGGGCTGAAGATCACCCAAGACTCCTCGGCAGCTCCTCTGCCAACACCCTTTCTCTAACTAGAGATCGTGTAGCTTGCTCGGCAAAGCAAAGCTTCATCACGGATTGTGCGCCTCTGGCGCTGAGGTCGCCAGGGATCTCGAAGTAGATGTAAGGAGTGGTCTCGGCATGTCGAGCGTCAGGCACTCTTTATTCAGCTGGTTGGCCTCATCTCCCTCTGCCCAGAGCGTGAAACCCTTAACCCTAAATCCAAAACCCCACATCATGCACACAACCCTCTTCCGATACCCCAAACCCTGCAAACCAAGACCCAAGAACTCCTACTGTATCCAGCTGCTCTTGCCAGCTGGTAACGGCTCGGCTCCCCACTGGGTCATCGTTCAAGTTGTCAGCCACCTCGGAGTCTTCAGGAGAATCAGGATCCTACTAATTCCAGAAACCCCAGGACACTTGATTGCCCGACAATATGAACGGCACCAGAGCCTGGAGGATTAGCGCAATGATTCTGACTGCAAGGCTATATAGAACCTGCAGTCTAACCCGAGATGATACGGCTTCAAGCGGCCGTCACACCGACACCCCAACAGCCGCTACAATCTCGAGCCGCAGAGTGATGAAGTCAGGACTCAACGGGCCCCTGCGCCTTCTCATGACCATGTGGGTAGTTCTCAAAATCAGGGTCCCTTTCTAGGTCACCCATATAGTACGGCACCCTTACAAAAAGGAGCCCAAAAGGGACCCTAATTTAGAGAACTACTCATGTGTTTTCTGAAGCGAACCGTCCGAATCCTGGCAGACTTGAGAGGCTCGGGCGTCTTCATGGCTTGATATCCGCTTGAACGTTGCCTCCGAGCCGCAGCTGCAAGTCACCGATTCACTAGATTGCTACAGCACTCTAGTTTAGGTGAATGTAACCGAAGCCCAAGATTGTGTCTTGATGAAAGAGAAGACATTCACGCTTCGATTTAGCAACCCCTGAAATGGGCCAGAGTCTCACTCCAGTGCCAAGCACATGACAAAACCCACAGGGGCTTTAGCTTTAGCCCCCACTCTCGTGTTACTTCACTGGGCAAGGCTGCGGTTTTTCGGTTCATCCAAGGGTGGAAGCTGCATTGTTGACTTGGCAACGGTGCACACAGCTTGGCTGAGCGAGGCACGCCGGCAAGATGCTGCTTCGTCGCCGCCTGCTCTCGAGCCAAGCAATCCCAGCTGTAAACCTGTAGGCCTGTGGTACATGTGACTTCTGCGCAGGCTTCAACAGTCAGCTGGTGTTTCATCCCACCGCACTGTACTCACTCCCAGTTTCTGACATGCGATCCCTCTGCGAGACAGCGGGATGGTTGCCCGATCGACTTATCACAGTTCTCTCGCTGGATGCTTCCCAGTCCTCAAGTGCTTCTCTAGCTTCGGCACCGGCACCTCAGTTGGACCGAAATGCAATGGCCGAGTTCGCAGGTCTCTTTGGGTCTTCTCCCGCGCCGAGCTTTTCTCTGCAGAAAGTTCTGCCTCCATCGAGCAAAAGGCTGGCCTGATCGGCCCACAGCTCCCAAAAAAAAGGTACAGCCATCGTCTCGTCCGCCAACTGTAACAAAGGGGCGAGTCGAATGAAGATGAAGCTTTAGCTTCGGAAGATGGGACCGCTCATCCACCCTGGAGATCTCAGTCCATTCATCGGTCTCTGCTTGTCAGCCTTCAGCTTGCAAGCTCAACACGACCCTCCGAATTCGGAAGCACGCAGGTTAAATCACCAGATGTACCGGCTCAGATTACTGAACCCGATGACAAGCCTTCGTAGAAGGCAAAAACTAAAAATAACCTTCCCACTCAGGCGTCGCCTCTTTTGAGGTCGCCCTTTTCGGGAGAACTACACCAATGCAGGACGTTCGGTCGACGAATGTCGACGATCGCACGATGCGGCTAAACTACCTACACTCCGATCTGCAGCTGCACAGTCTTCAGGCGAAGCACTTCTCTGGCTTCCCGCGGCTTTGGTGCACTTGGCTTCCTCGGCGAATGCAGGCCATTGAGTTTGCAAGTCTTGTCGCCTAGACTCCGATCGGACCACTATCGGCAGCGTCTCGGCATCAGCGGCTGCGTTTTTGCTCGCGAGACCGGCCTCGTGGCATCAGCGTGTCGAAGTCTAATGCCACGTGCAAGGCAGTGCAAGAGCGCTCTCTTCCAGCCTTCCCTCCCGCTCTGGGGCAGGTTTGCTTCTGCTGCGCAACGCTGGAGGGAGATCGAACCAGCCCATAGACGCTCCTGGTCCTGAGCAGCATGGTGACGCGACAGTGCGACAGCAGCTCAGAGATCGGCAGTGGCTACAACTCTGTGCCTTGTGCTTCGGAGACTGGTTGGCTCTGCGGGCGTCGAGCATTGATGTTCCAGCCTAGAAACGAGCATGTTCAGTGTAATCTCAGGAGCACCGAATCGATCACGATCTGGCGAGAGAATCATGGAACAAAGCCACCTTGAGCAAGCTTGGCCGCTCCTGCTTGAATCTCCTGCAAGTTGAGCATGCCAAGGATGTTGCAACTATGTTCGCTTCCCAGCATGCACTCCTTCCACTCATCTGTTTCCATGCCGGCAAAAGGGAGGATCTGTACATAGTTCCTGCCTCAGCACAAGAAGGTGGCTGAACCACCGCCCCTCTGATTTTAAGACTGTGGCTCCTAATTTGGGTTGCCTTGCCGGCAAGGAAACGGTGCTGCTGTGCTGGCGAAGTGCTGACAGGGGTGCCAAGGAAGCAGAATTCGTCGTCGCATTCCTCCCAGTCACTTTCCTCCTCCGACGAGCTGTCATCGCTTGATGACTCGCTGTCTTCAGCAGTGCCGCCCTCATCAATCTTGTCTCCTCCCGTCTTTGGCATCTGCGACTCGGTGCTAGCCTCGCTGTCAATGCATCAACGCATTGCAAACCAAGCCGCCGAAAATGACAAGTATGTTTTCTGCATCTTTCACTGGCAAGTTCAAAGCCACAGCCGAAGCCAGGGCTTGAGTACAATCCCGCATTCTGCTTCCGATAAGTTTGCCCGGGCAAACTTGGACGTGCCTCGCCAGGTTCGTGACGACTGGTCGCGATTGGCGGTAACTTCCTCTGGCCCAAGGAGCTGAGGAAGCCCACGGAACACCTAGCAGAAGTGCATGAAGCGTTGGGCTTGCTTTGGCTAAGCGCTGGCCCAAAGCCCCAAAGGCCTAAAGGCTGGGGTAGTGGGGTAACCCCTTCTTTGCATGGGACATCATGGGACACAACGTTCGAAAACATCGATCGGAAAAGCACATCTGGTTGAGTCTTTCTCAAACCTCGCTACGGAGAGGCGCACCGCTGTTGGCTGTTAGATCGGGTCGCTGAAACTGGGGCAGAGCGTGTACCAAATCTGAGACGAGTATTAAGTCACTGAGTCAAGTCTGATGCTCTGCTCTTTCTCTCTCTCTCGCTCTCTTGCATGCTTGCTTGCGCCAGGTTTAAGGCCAGGGTATTGCTCCTACTAACCAGCTCCCCGAAAAGAAAACATTCGTCCAGCGTCCAGTGCCACAGACAGTCGACGTGAAACTGTTTGGGCACATTCCTGCCCCAGGTGGTAGCCCTGCCTACGAACTAAGCACTCAAATCATCCCCCGCATAAGCAGGTAAGTAGAAAAGGGTATCTCGCAACACTTTTGCACGTCACCGGCCCCCTGCCATGGCTGAAGACGAATTACTTGCTTGCCCGTGGCGTTCGACACACCAGAGACACACTGATTTGGATTCGACAACATTCGAAACAGCTGCCTTAGGGGGTGTGCACGGCAAACATGCATGGAGGGCCTCAACGGCCATCTTTAGAGAATCATAAGGGAGGGTGAGGGCCCCGGTGCGGCTCGGGTTTGGATGGCTTAGCGGCCCGTCTGGATTGGGGCGCATGGTTTTGCAGGTTCTGTGTTCTCCACACCCCACGCCAGAAAGAGAACTGTGCAAAACTTGCAGACGCAGCTGGTGTTTATCGCATCGAGCGCTGCTTCGGAAGGAAACAACAGAAAGCCGTCCCGATCACCAAGTGGGGCTGCGCAGGGAGGCCCCCGCAAACCCTGTGGGGTCCAGGGCAGCAGCGGTCACCCGGGGAGAACGTTGCAGAGCAATTTATCGGGCAAGAGCGTGCGGCAAGATCAGGGCGGGGGGTAGTGCGGCAATCGCGCCGGAAGAAAGGAGGCAAGGGAAAAGCGGCCGGGTTGAGGGTCCCGGAGCTCCTTGTCCAGCAAGAGGAGGAGAGAGAACCCTCGGGCGGGGGGGAGACTCAATCTTTCTTCTTTTTTCGGCCTTCGATCCACATCATCTTCCTGTGGGCCCCTGAGGTGGAGCTGATGCTGCTGCCCCGCGACTGAGCGCACTACCATGTACGCACACATGAAAGTTGAACAAGGGGCTCTCCAAATCCCCTTATCAGGGCACGGGCTAGTCGCAGAAAGCAGTGTGCATACGGCGTCGCGTGTGTTAGGTGACACTTGCAGACTCACTGGGACCTTCAGACGTTCTTCCGCGCTGGTCGCCGGCCGGCTCAGCACTCGGCGTCCACGTCAAAGGAAGCCCATCGTTCCAGGCCCGCATCCATTCCGCCAGTCCAACTACTTGCATCCTCGACAGATGTTCAGCGGTCCATGGCAGCGTTTCCATCTGGCTCAGGTTCTCCTGCTCGAGCTGGGTAGCTTTCACCCCCGCTGCTTTCGGTGTGCTTTCTGCAGAGTGGCGGTCCCTTGCAGGCTTATCCCCGGCTTTGTCATTGCCGGGCAGGTCCCTTCCGCATCGGCTCCGCTGTCCGCTCTTCGGCGAGCTGCATTTCTGCTGGCGAACGTCCCACATCTCCTCAGCCTCAGTGCCCGGCTGTCGTCGTCCTCAGCTGTTTCGTCTCGAAGCTCACTGCCTTGTCGGGAATCCGTCACCACTTTCCATTGCTCCAACAGCCGTCACAGGGTTGGCCTCCTCTTCCTCATCGACGAGAATCACAACCCCATTCCACAGCCCTTCGTTCCAGGCCGCCAGGTGGTTCTGTGCGTCAGGACTGTGTGGATGTGTGGAAGTCTTCCCCGAAATCAGCGGGGTTGCCGGTTTTGAGCACGTAGGGCATGTCGCGGGTCCCGCCAGCCCCTGCCGGACTCTACGCTCGATGCTGCTCTGGAGACCCTGTTCGTAAGTGGCGTCCTCGTGCAGCTGGTCAAGGCCACGCAGCATTCTCCTTGACGATGAAGGCCTGACAGCGGAGGTACGTAGGGCCGGCCTCCAACCGACAACGGTGCCCCGACGAAGACGACGCCCGCAGGACCGACGGCTTGGCGCCATCCTGGCTCCACCGACTGTCCCAGCGAGTCAAGGACCGGCGGTGGGTATTTCTTGGGCATGGGCGCCGACTTCTTACGCTGGCGGTGCCCGCACCTCGGGCAAGGAGCGGCGGCCCTTTCCCGCAACCCCCCCCTTCGGCATCGAGGAGGTAGGACTCGAGTGCCGTGCCCTGGTCGGAGTCGTCGTCCGGTATGGGCACCAAAGCGGCCGAAGCCGCTACCTGGCGGTGGGACGTCGAAAACGGTCGAGCCGGCGATGCTTCGGGGCTCGACCACGTAGGCTTGTTCCTATACACACGTGTGTTTCACTGCAATCGCGGAGGAAGAAGAAAGGCAGAGCAGAAAGGGGAAGACGGCCGGGTTTGGGTGCCGAGCCCCGTGTGTGAGAGAAGAGGAGACGAGAAGACCCTCGGGCGGAGGGCGGGAGACTCGGCCGCCCGAACCACTTGAGCCAAAATAGCTTGAGCCCAAACGGCTACACCTTTAATCTCCCCCTCTCTCTTTCTTTCGGCAGGGTTAGGGGCAGAGGAGTTTCCCCCCCTCTCTCTCTCTCTCTCTCTCTCTCTACCAGGTGGGGGGAGCTGGGGTAGGCCCGTCTCTCTCTCTCTCTCTCTTTGCTTTGCTTTGCTTGGGGATTGAGGCTCCAGCAGTCCTGACGCCCCGCGCTCTAGGCGCTTCCCCTTCCACCCTATTTGGCCGGAAGGGCTCTGCTGTACTCAGGTCTTGCGCACCAAATGGTTGAACTGTGTTGTGTGCCCCCGTGCGCTGGGTTCCTCTTGCAACACACAAACAGACATCGACATCAACATAGACCGCTCTTTCTTTCTTTCTGCAAGGCTTAGGGGTCGTCCATGCGACCCTCAGGCCATAGGCCGCCCGACCACCCGATGTTTTGCGGAGTGGCCGCAAAAGGGGACAAAGCCTGCCCCGTGTTTGCAGCTGCAAGCCCCCTTCCTCTCCCCTCTTTCTTTCGCCAGGGCTACGGACGAGGGTTGCCCCTCGCCCGCGTGCATCAAGCGCCCCCGTATGTTGCGGGGCCAGGGGTGAGAGCAGGTGCAAAGCAACACGCAGGCAACCTGCATTCGAAAATGAAGATCATAACAAGCCAAGGCAAATATGACCAGTAAGCCCCTAAAGACCCTCTCCCCTCTCTCTCTCTCTCTCTCTCTCTCTCTTTGCTTTGCTTTGCTTCGGGGATGGGGCATGGGCGCTCTCTCTGTCTCTCTCTCTCTCTCTCTCTCTCCATTTGTATGTTTCTTTTCTTGGGTCTGTATTTTCTGTCCCTTCGCTCCAGCTTGCTGATCATCAATCTTAGCCAGGCCGGGCTGCTTCAGCCGCTCTTCGCGCAAGCGTGCGAGCTCCTGCCGAAGGCCATCATAAAAAGAGCGTCCAAACCCTAAACCCGAATTCCAAAACCCCACCAAATGCCCCAAGCCCCAAACCCTTTCGTATGCACAGGTTTGACTAATGCTCGCCCGGCTAGATTCCCGCAGCACATCGTGGCGAGATGCGAAAAGGCGGCTAAGTCTTAAGTACCAAACGCTGAATCCAAAACCTCTCAGCCTCAACCCTCAACCCCAACCCAAAAATCCCTGAGCTTAACCCCTAAACCCCAAAATTCCAAGCCCAAACCCTGCAAACCGCAATCCCAAGTCTCTAAACCTCTGCAAGGTTTCATCCCTCAACCCAAAACCCTAAAAACCCTCCCTAACGCCTTTTGCATCCAGGCCTATTGCGACTGCCCTAACCCCTAAACCCCGACTGCCCTAAGCTCTATTTACAACCCTGCAAGCCCTTTTAATTTTTTGCATGAGGACTTGTGCAGCCACCTGCAAGCCCTAGACCCTTTGCAGCACGGACTGAGGTGCCGGCCAGCGACTAGGCAACCCTCACCCCCTCTTGAGGCAAGAGCGCACACAAAAAGCTGTGGAAAACCACTAAACACTAAACGACTGCAAGTCCAAGTCCAAACTCCCATAAACCCGAAAACAAGCCCAAGCTCCCTAACGTCCTCTCGTCTCGCCACGTGTTCTTGCTGCCGGTCTGCCAGCCGCTGCTGCGCCTTCTCACGATGGCGCACCTGGGAGAAGAGAGGAACGTAATCACCATCATGTAATGTTGCATTACATCATGTAATTCAATATTAGCAGGGACCTATATCAAAACATAAAACAAAACAATCTAATGTAATGACATGTCATATCTAGTGCTTAGATGGGCACTTGGGGTTTCGGGTTTTGTCTCCCACATCGCAAAGCACGGCTTGCTTGTGGGGTGTATGGGGCGTAGGGACTTGAGACTTGGGGACTGCTGCCTGCTTTCGCACCGCGATCCCCGACCCCCCCTCAGCACGGCACTTTTGCTGAACCGTCCATGCGAAGCAGCCGGAAGGCCTGGCAAAAGGGGACAAGAAGTCAATGGCCAATGCTCCCCGAGCTGAACCGCAGGCCGCAGTCCTCTCCGAGCATGCTGCTCTTGATCTCCTCGTCCAATGCTGTTGGTGTGGAAAGAGATGGTGCCGAGTTCACCTCCAGCAGAAAAAGCCTGGCAGATGAGAGTCGAGCTGTCGTGTAGCGATATCCAGCTATCCGTGCGAGCCTCTCATCTTCGTCCAGGATGAAATCGAACCCAAGAATTTCGAAGCACGCCTGCACGCATCTTGCAGCTGTATCTTACTTGGGGGCTATGAAACCGGGACAGTTGAGAGTTGCGTATGGGCGACAAGTGAGGACAACTTAAAGCCTTAACTCTCTACCATAACCCCGTCAAGCTGCGCTTCTGCAGCCAGGCTCTTCCTCAAAAGACTGGCGAGTGCGCCCGAAGTAGCTGTGATAGTTCTCCTTCGAGGAATCCGGCTTGCCAATGTGTGCAGTGAAAAAAGCACAGATCGAACTCGCAACCGGCCTGCATTTTCGGGCCAATGGCAAGGAGTGTCTTGCGAACACACGTCGCGATCTCCGTCCAAACGCCTTGTCCTTACTGCTAGGCCGCTAGGCCTGAACCCTGCTGAACTTCTTACAGAACCCTTGAAAGAAACGCTGTAGACGACCCCGGTGCATTCTGTATGGAACTCACATTCCACCAAAGTCGACTGCCAAGCAGGTCTAAGCATGGGACCATCCGCCACACAGCAGTCCAGCACAGTTCGCAACGAACGCTTGCTGCCCGTCGCCCCATCTTCCGTGTCTTCCTTGCTGGGGCTGGCAGCTATTAGAGTCCATTTTTGCACTACAAATGCACGTGACTTGCCATACAGTGTCCTTTGCAAGCAGCTCTTTGCAACTGGGGGCTGGTCAAACGCATCACTCTCGTAGTTGATCGAAAAGTTGGTCAGGTGCATCTCTCGATCGCTCAGGTTGTCTGAAGCTGGCGGTTCATATGGATCTGTGCAAAAACGTGCCAAGCCGTCGGTGTACAGGTAAACCGTGAGAGGGTGGACGCTTGTGACGAGGACATACACTCGCATGTCCCACTTGTAGCCGTCAATCAGCATAGGTCTGCTCAAGAACTTCTGGACGATGAATTTGCTTCTCGGCTCCAGTACCTCAAAAGCTTGGGATGTTGCTGGGACATCCACGGCGGAATCTACGGTGTTGCTTCTATGCCGAACCCCTCAACATATCTCGCAGCTTCTTGGGCATCACCCTGGCGTTCCTCACTTGCACATCCCATGTGCTCTTAATGCCGCTGCTCGCAGTTTATGTCGAATTGAATACGAGGTTCCCGGTCCGGCTTGAGGTCAAACCCTCTCTCCTATTGCAGCTGCAAGTACACGTCGCAAAGCATCGCTGGCTGCGCCACCTCGCGCATCGGCGGCTCGGACCTGGATGGATTGCGGGATCCTTTGCACGCTACTCGACAGCACCCCCCCCCGTCGGTAGCCTGGAAGAGAAAAATGTCGACACCGCGGGCACCAGACCGTGGCTTCGCAATGAAGGTCAAGGCCTCCTCCTTGCACCCCAGGAGGGCTTGGACTCTCTCCCACACTCGCACAATGCAGGCACGGATTCCAGCACTCATGGGATTTGGAGTCTAGATTACGCTCTCACAACTCTGGAGGTCCAATATGTGCTGGTCGGCGTGATACTGAGTACATGACCGAAACTACAGGGTCTAGATTGGGGTTCAACAGTGAGGGCCCGGCGACATTCACAGACGAAACCCTCTCAAAGTCCGCCCTACCACCCTGCGGCCCATTCTTCTAGAACTGACCCACACCCCGTCTTTGCCTTCAAATCTTCCAAACACAGGCTAGGCATCCTCGTCATCAGAGTCGTCGGTGCTAGTCGCATCCGTGGATGTGCCTCTCTTGCCGAACACATTTCATCTGGGAATTTCAACGGGACCCTAATGGGGCCACAAGGTAAAATAGGATTCTCGTTCGAATAGGCCGAGCCCGGCAAGCTGGGGGCAAGCATCAGTGAAGCGCTTTACAACTCTACAGCCCTCCTACTCCAACCCATGCCTCGCCTTCTGCCTGCAGCACAAGGCGGGAGCGTTCGTGACCCTGTGCACGTGACTCACACTTCACGACCCATGCCCTCCCTGTCCTACCCTCTCGCTTGTTGTGGACGGCTCTGTCCCCACACTCCCACTCCCCACTCCCCTCGCAAACACTGCGTCTTGAACAAATCAAACGGCCGCCGCCAGCAACTCGTTGAGCACGTCAGTTTCGAGCGTAAGGATTCTGAGGTGTAGTGTTTTCCGGCTGTGGCAACCCTTCAATCCTGCCCTGCATCGTGGTCGTGCGCGTATGCTACGTAAAGCTATAGCATCGTCCCGGGTGCAGGAAGGCACCTGAAGCAGTTCTTGGTTATCTAGGACTTCGTCTGCTAGGTTGGGGTCTACCCGGCAGATGGCCCTAAACCCTAAACTCCCAGCCTGTGAGAGTGGTCGACTACAGACAGATCTAGGCTCCGCCTCGCCGCCAGCTAGGCCTAAACTCCCACAGAATACCTCTCTCACTCGAAGCCCAACGCGCAAATCCCTGCGTCAGGTTGGCAACATTGGGTTCCCCCAAGAGGAGTTTGGGACCCCCTGCCTGGGGGGCCCTTTGGGTTTCAGGGCCTTCGTGCCGATTGTCGGCCGCTGCACGAAAAAAACCCTCAAACCCTCAACCCTGAGCCCTAAATCCTGAGCCCGAAACCCTAAACCCCCAAAACCCCTAAACCCCTTTTTTTTGAGCGGGGGCTGCAGCGCACTTTGCCCTGATCCTTCAGCTACCGCAATGTTTGCAACGGCTGATCTGGGACTACTCGAGAACCCCTAAACCCCTAAACCCTGCACGCCCCCGGCGTGATGGTATCAAAGGATGCTCAAAGATCGACAGTTCCGATGGCTCTAAGAGGTTTAAGCGGCTCGGCTAAGCAGAGCGGGCACAGCACCTCACGTTTTCCACACTTGACCCTCGATGGCTGCGATCACCAGGGCCTGTAGAGAGCAGCACCAAGCTTTCAGCTTGCATGCCCCCTCCCCCCGGAAAGTTCTGAGACTGCTGTAGTAGCTACTCTTGACTCGTAATCTCTTTCTGCTTTGCTGGTGCTTGTTGAAGCGGCTGCAAACCTTCACCCTTCCGACGACGTGCGGACTTCATGTCGGGGTCCTCGACGATCCGCCAGGCGAAATTCATCCGGTAATATAGATCCATTTCCAGATTGCCTCCACTCTTGGTGAGGGAGTTCGCCAACTGGGCCTCCGAGTGGACCCATCTCATCACGAGATCCGTAGATTGTTGCGCCTCTTTGACGCTCAAGAGCTCAATGTTGCTTCTTTTCTCTGCCCCCTTGATCACCAGGACTTCTGTGTTCAGTTTGTCGAACACATTTCGGCTGTCCGTTATCAAGCATCCGCCAACACGGCGGACTGTTTCAGCAGGGTCTCGTAAGTTTACAGAGCCGTGCAACATCTCGGACCACTGGTACCTCGCGTAGAACAGAGCGTCTTCCCCGTTCACTGCAGCAGCTGTTTCTGCTGCCCCTGGACTGCGGCATTTTCTGTCGATGCGATTGGAGTGCCAGCTGATAGGACTAACAGTATCTACCTCACCTTGGAGCAATCGGGATGAGGCGGCGCCGATCAAGATGCCCTGAGTGCTTCCTCCGTCTGTCCTATTCTGGCTGGCAGCATCTACCCACGCATAGAACTGCATGTCCTCGTTACGACACCTCTGGATCAACAGCCTATGCCCCTTTCTGTTCCTCTCGCTTTGGAGGAGCTGGTTTGCTTTGATTAAGCTGTTCTTCGTGACCTCGGATAACATCAAACTGACATCCGCAGACAAGTGGGGACTTGTCTGTTGTGCGCTCCAGCTGAGAGCTCCTAGTAAGCCACGTAGTTGACTCTTCTCTTGATTGGTGGTGGGGCTCTTGAGGTCTTTTCGTCTTCGGGCGTTGACTGGGATTTCTTCTACGGTTTCCAGATACCTTGGCTGCGACAAGGCAAAACCCTCTGGCACAGACTCAATCTGAACTCCGCACTGCACGAAGCTATCTTGATCCCAATCTCCCCACTTGAAACGATGCTTAATCTTTTCCAAGATCTGAAGCCACCCCTGGTCCTCCTTGGAGCCTCCAAACAAGAAGTCGTCCACGTGGCCTGTGATTAACCCCCGTACTGGAGTGTTCACGCCTCCTGGTTGCCAGATCCAAGCGCAGGCATCTGACCATAATCTCTTGAGGCCAATGCTTTCAAGATACTCCGCCATGGTTCTATACCATTCCAAAGGAGCGTCCACCAGGCCGTAACAGGCTCGCTTGAGCTTCGTGACTGATCCTTCTGGTATCTCCATGCTTTGGCAGATCTCTGGACAGGGGATGCAAAACAGGTCGTCTGGGTATTCCCTCCCCTGGAGGAATGCTCCAGTAATGTCTCCCTTCTGAATAGACCAGCGGTTGTTCGCACACAGTTGTAAAAATAATTGTCTGGTCTGTCGGGTCATGACAGGAGCCGTCGTAGAGCGGTTCTCATAATTGGGGTCTTGATACCCCAGCAGCACCGCCCTCGCCTTGGCTTTCACTCCCCCGTCTTCTTTGACCTTCCAGGTCAAGATCCATCGCATGCCCACTGCCTGCGTCTTGTCTGGCTGCAGGTGTGCTGGAAGTGCCTCAAAAGCTCTAGCAGAGATGAAATTGCGCACCTCGGTGGCCTTGGCCTCTCTGAATTTCGCCTTGTCCTCATCGCTGAGTTTGCGCTCACACACCTCCACTGCCTTTCTCTTCAAGGCTCCCACGAGGAACCCTTGGAAGTTCTTCAACATGTGATCTTGGCCCCGCCTCGTCTCGGGCAGTGGAACCTCTATCTCAACTGCCTGGTGCTCGTCCAACCAATATGAACAAGCTTCGGCGGACCATGCATGCTCCGGAACCTTGTCTGACCAGTGAGGCTCCTCACTGTCAAGTAACTTAGGACCGATGTATCCGGCGGTCCTTCGCATCACACTTGGCTGACTTGGTTCTGGTTCCTCGTCTCCCCAGTCTTCAGGATCTACGGCTTCTTCACCAGTTGTTCGAGGATTGGGCCTTTTTCGGGTGATTCTGTGTCTAGCGGGCTGCTGTTCCTGTTGGGGATCTTGGGCCCTGCTCCATTCATGCTCGCTGGGCTTCTCGTGGCTAATGTCCTCGTAGCTGTTTCCCCCCACGGCTTCGGCAACCCTGCTAAAGGTCCACGGTGCAGTTTGTTCTGGCCCCAAGGCTTCAAGCAACTCCTCTCGGTCACTGGCAGGCCGGAGCTGCTCTGGGCTGCACTTCAAGAGGCTCCTACCCCTTACGCACCAGACCGCATGACCTGGACGGCTCCCGCCTTCTTCTCGACGTGTCTCCATCGCGAGAATTCGCGCTGGGCCAAGGAATCTTCCTTGGTTCGTTCCTGGCTGTTTCTTATGCCGTCCTGACTCCTGGGTCCTCCAGAAATAAACAAGATCACCTGGTTGGTACACTTTGTGGGGTCGGGTCCTACTGTTCAGGGCTTTCGTGATTCTTTGTTGAGCCACCCATTCTGCGAGCCCCTTCTCGGCCTCAGCTCGCCTGCGGGCTTCTTGCTCGAAAACACTCCTAGGTTGGTTCAACACCACTTCATTCTTCTTCAGGAAGATTTCCTTCGTGAGGGAGGAACCTACCCATAGCATCAGGGGCCTGACCTAGCACATGTTGCACCGGTGAGAACCCTCGTACCATTTCCTTCTGGTTAAACACGGACACCGACATACTAATGGCCTCCTCGGCGGTTGTGGAGGGATCTGCTTCACAAATCTTCGTCATCAAACTCTTGATTCCCTGAACAGCCTGTTCCGCCAACCCTATCTGCCAGTGGGCCTCTCCCGGAATCACGTCGTGATAAATGCTGTGTCTGTCACAAAAGTTCTCTACGGTACTAGACCTGAAACTCCCTGCCGGATCCAACCTCAAAGTCTTAGGCTTTCCGAAAACCTGAAACCAACCCTCCTGAAGATAATTGATGCATGCTGCAGATGTCGGAGCCTGCTTCTGTCCCTTAAGCAAAATCTTAGCCATACGATACCGCGACCCCTCATCTATCACCACCATGAAGTTCTGATGTTCTCCTGTCGCGGGATGGGCCCAATGCCCGATGTCTGCTGCAATGGTATGGAACTTGGGAGGGAGTGGTTCGAGTGAGGCTACCTGTCGTGGCTGCACCCTAGCCTTTTCCTGACACACTGCGCAACGGAACTCCTGAGCTAAGCGAAGGACAAGAGGACTAGCTCTCCTACGTTTCAAGGCCTCTACCATGTGCTTTGGGCTTCCATGTCCTGTTGCGGCGAAGGTACAGTTTCCTTTTTATTTCCTCTATTTCTCTTTTGGAACCCCCCTGCCCTGTTCTCTGCTCCTCCTGGACCACTTTGGTCCCCACAGAGTCCACCATCATGCGGCTGGAGGCTGCCCCGCGGTCTCGAGGAGCAAACTGGCCCCGGCTTCCCTTGGCCCCCAGGTTGCTGGTTCCCAAGCTGGGCTTGGGAGGCGCCTCGCTCTGGTTCTGAGTCTCCTCGGTCTTGATCAGCCACGCCGCCAGGCGCCGAAGTCGAGGGTCCGTCATGGTGCCCTCGGGGTCCTCGCGGTACATCTGCTTCACCCATTGCCCGTACTCCTTGTAGCTGCGGAGGATGTCGACGTACATGAGGCTGCAGTGCTTGCCGAAACCCACATGGTCGTAGGCTGTGGCCGCGCACTTCGTCTGGAGCTTCTTGGCTGCTCGTGTCTCCATCATGGCGATCGTCTCGTTGCCATTCAGGGGGACTTGGTGTTCTCGGCAGAAAGCGATCAGGTCGGCCTTCTTCCGAGCTGCCTTTCGCAGCGCCTTCATGTCCTCCTGTAGCGGCGACGATGTAGCACTTGTCGTCTCCTCTCCGCCCCGCAACTCGATCAGGCGTGTCCTCATCTCGAGACGCGTCCACCCGGCTGGTGGTGTCTCCCCGTGAAGCTCGAGCTCCTCCTTCATGGCCTCCCGGGTCATCTTGTTCAAGTTCGCCATGATGTGCGGTAGAAGAAGTGGGGCACGTCGTGTCACTAGAGCTGGTCCTCTGCGTGGCTGCGGTCCCCCAAGTACACGTCATACGCTGTAGCTTCTGCAGCGGCGGTGACGTGTCATGTTGTGGCTCAGCAGAAAGAGATTTATTTCCCCTAACTCCCTCTCTACTAAGACAAGCATCCCCAGTAGCACTCTCAAAACTTTCACATCCTAGCTTTGAAGTGTCGAAACTCCCCTGTCCCGTGCTGTTGGCGCCCTCCGTTTTCCCGTCGGGACTCGGAAAACAGAGGAGTTGTCCCTATGGTTGCTGGGCTACGTACTCCGACAGGCTTGGGATCGCCTGTGTTGTGTGCACAGCACTCTTAAAAAGATCAGACGTCATCGACAAAAGCTGGTGTCCCGTTTGGGACCTCTCGACCTTGATCAGTCGATTTGGATCCAAGGCTCTCAGACAGATCAGGTCGTTCTTACAGTCGATGATCGCGTCAAGCTTCCGTAGTGCATCTATGGATAGAAGAAGAGGGCCTTCTCCTTTGTCCAGGCAGTGAACAGTCAACGATCCCTTCTTTGCCTCAGCGTCCAGCTGGAGCCTTACCGTCGATGCGCACTTGTCCTGGGTTCCATTTCCAAAAGAGAACACGGGCCTCTCCTGCATATCGAGACCCACCAAACCATGGGTTCCCTTCGTCTTCAAATTGATGTTCATGATGTTCTCGACGGCCCTGATGGATGACAAAGTCTTTGTCGCGCCTCCGTCCACCACCGCCATGCCGCGCTGGACCGCCTCCTCGGTGCTCAAACCCACGCTCAGGGCTAACTCTTCCCCCTTGGCATAGCACACGAAGGATGAGGAAGCACCAATCTCCTCAGCTGTCTTTGCTCCTTGAGGTGGCGGTTGGTCGCAATTGGCGACCCGGTGGCCCTTGCGGCCGCATCGCAAGCATATCATTTGGGAATCGTCGCGAGGTCGCTGGTTTGGTGGCTCGCTGCGGCCTTTCCCGGTGAGGCCTGGTTTGTAGAAGCCCCTGGCCATCTTCACTGCATGTTGTTTCTGCCGGGCTTCTCGCAAGGTCTTCTTCGCGTTCTGCAGCACCGCCATCGCTTCCTGGGCATGCTCCTCGGCTTCGTTCCACACGGTCTGCTCCTCCTGATCCAAGGCCAAGAGCGCCTCGTCCTCGTCAGGGAGCTGGTCCTCGTCATACTCCTCGGCCATGTGGTCCCCCAGGTAGCCCGAGTTGCGGGGTCCGTATTCTTTTCGGCGGTGGTCTTCTCCATGCTGGTTCCTTAGTTCTTGCGCCACTTTCATGAAAGAGAAGTCTCCTTGCAAGGCCGTGATCACCGTGTTGCGGGATGCCTGATCTAGGCCGGCATCATGAAGCAAGTACCAGCCTTGGACGAAATCTGGTAGAAGTTCTGGTAGAGGATCTTCCCGAACTTCCCGCCCTTGGTTCCACCATGCATTGCCGTAGTATCCGTCTCCCCACCATGAAGAGCCCCACCACGACGTCTGCCATGTAGGGTTCCAAGCATGATCGTTCCACGCATGGTTCTCCCGGGTGGCCGCTGTTGTCGTCGTAGATGCACCATCCGCGCCGTCTCCGTTGTCCTGCTCGGTCTCGGCCTCGGCGCCCTCGTTGCCGTGGTCGGAGTAGTCCCAACTGCTCCGCCGGCTCCCGATCCTCGTAGTGGTCTTCGGGTTCTTCGTGTGGTGTGGCGCCACCCTGCGGAGAGCCTGACATGCTCTTGTGTACACCTCGCTCTTTCTGGTGATGTACTCGTTCATCCCTTCGGTGGGTCGTTTGCGCGACCCTTTGAAGTACCTGGAGAGGTGATCTGCAAGTTCAGATACTTGTGGTCTGCCAAGGCTCTGTCTCAAGTGGTTCAGCAAATCAGCCACTCCGTTGTTGTGCGAGAGCCAATTCGCCTTCTTTCCCACCACCAGTCTTTTGGCAGCTCCGCCCAGTTCTGCGGCCAAGCGGGGTCCACATAGGTATCTTTTCTGCACGGCCACGGATTGTTCCCACAACAGGGCAGATTCTTCGTAATCCTGAAATCCGGAGGCCTCGCCATTCCACGTTGGAACTCCGTCCTTGGTCTTTGATGATCCCAGATCCATCACTTCGGCGTTGTCGTCGGTCAGGGGAGCGGTATCGCCTGACTGTCTAGGTCCCTGGTCGTTCAAGCTTGTTGTCTCCGAGCTCCGCAGAGCTCCGCTACCATGCACGCCCCCGGCGTGATGGTATCAAAGGATGCTCAAAGATCGACAGTTCCGATGGCTCTAAGAGGTTTAAGCGGCTCGGCTAAGCAGAGCGGGCACAGCACCTCACGTTTTCCACACTTGACCCTCGATGGCTGCGATCACCAGGGCCTGTAGAGAGCAGCACCAAGCTTTCAGCTTGCAAACCCAAAACCCTGAGCCCTAAATCCTGAGCCCGAAACCCTAAACCCTAAGACCCCCATGGATCGGTAGCTCTGCGAAGGCCGCTCTCTGTGCCTCGAGACCAGGCTCGCTTCTTTCCTGCGCTCCGTGCTCGTCCCCGCACATCAGAGTCCTGCAACTCATGCATAGAATTTGGTTTAGAGAGCGAGAACGCGAGAGAGGGAGAGAGAGAGAAAGAGAGGGAGAAAGAGAGAGAGAGAGAGAGAGAGAGAGAAAGAGATGGAGATGCGTGTGTGTGTGTGCACGCGTGTGCGTGCGTGCGAACCCTGTGTCCAAGGATCTGCTATTTACATGTATGTATGTATGTATGTATGTACGTACGTATGTAAAAATATATGTGTGTATATATATATACACATACACATACACATCTATGAGGATGAAACGTGTACTTGCTGCAAGGGGAGATGGCCCCGACTAGTCAGCCTTCCGAGACCACATCTACCGCACAGCCAGAGTTCCGCAGCCTGCGAGATGCCAAAGCTCTGGCGAACATCTGCCCAAAAGCGCTGGAGGTCGCCTGCAGTCGTTCGTCGGTTTAGGGTCCGCTGGGTCCCTGAAGCAGACCCAACTGCGCAGGTCTCGGGCCATTTCGGGTTTGGGAATTTTCACATAGCTGACCTGCAGAGATCGGGGTACTAGCACAAACAACGATCAGGTTTCTGCCTGGCAACACCCATGTCTGCGGAACGAAGCCTCGGCTTCGAAGCTGAAGCCATGCACACATGACTCACTGAGAGCATACCGCATGTTGCGAACGGTAGTGTTGGGCCAAGTTGCGGAACCCCTTGGCCCCGAAGCGTGGACAGCACTGAGGCATTGCTTGGAGATGCTGTGCGAGCATGTCTTTGCGGCAGATGAGCTGCATCAACCTGTCAAGAATGTAGATTCAACAAACACGAGACCACGAATCCACACCTTAAATTATGATCATTATGAGAGCCGTGTCGTAAAGCCTCCCGAACACAGAACCCTCAATTCCGACAAGCACCAAAAAATCCATCACAGTAGACTATATAGTTTCGGGTCTCTCGTACTAAAATTAGACCAAGGCACGGGAAATGATTCATGCATTGGAAGGGCTCCATACGGAAGACGCTGTTGAAGACCACTGACGGGCTGTCGGACCATGCCACATCCCAGGTGTCATCACCTTGAACGAACACGGGAGCCTTCGGAAAATTAGGGACATTGGGGTTACTTCCACTTTGCTCTCAAGTTGTGCAAGTGCAGGCACCCTTACTGCATCGTCGCCAGCCAGCCTTTCGCGCACTCTCCTTCACCTGGGCTGCAACTGCTCCCGTCACACCCGCTCAAGACTTCGTCCAGACAAGAAACAGCAGTTGTGGGAGGCCCACATGCGAGGATGAGAAAGTGCGGAGGGCCAAGCCCGGTGACACAAGTAACTCATCGCACCCCTTGTGTTAACGTTAGAGTCCTTTCTGTAACGTTACTGTTCATTACAGTAGGCCAGTGTAGATACGCAAGCATTGGTAGAGCCATAAAGACCATGACGACTATGACAACCTCGACGGCCACCATGACGACAACTGTGGCCAGGAGGTCCACATATCGGAGCTCGAGGCCTCGAAGAGGGAGACCACTGTACTGTCAAAAAGTTCCACGGTTTCCGGTGGGACAGAGCCCCAACAGGACCTTATGTAAATGATGGGGCATAACCCGGTACGCCTCGGGCCCTCCTCGCGATCAGACTAACCACTTCACATAGTCATGGCCGCGTAGTCTGTACCATACTCGACACCAGCACCGATGTCACAGACATTGCTACAAGCCTGCTAGGGCTCAACCATCCTTCTAAAACCGGCGACCGAACAGGAAGGGCTTAGATCCAGGATTTCACAGGTGAGAAACCTGACTACAGCCAAACTCAGGAAGAGTCGCGCAGTCGGCTCTGCACCGAACAAACTTGATAGTGACCCGATTGCGCTTCTTGCCCATGACAGTATGTACAGTATCTCTACATCCTTGAGCCGAGAAGGCAGGTGGCTATACTTGACTGCGCGTTGTGCGTCGACAGGCCGCTTCAAAACCGTGCGGTTCAGGATTCTGACAGAGCTGTGACACAGCAGGTCTGCGGAATGGAGCAGGGGCCAGGGCGTGATTTGTCAATCGGCAGCACCTGAATTTGCCTGGCTTGGCATCTTTGGCTACGGCATGCAACAGACATCGAAGAAATCCGCCAAGAGCACATGTGGTTTGCCGCTGATGTGCCCATCGGTATCCATCTTTCCCATATCCTTAGGCCACATTCGTCTCAAAAGCCGTGGTGAATCTTGCGTCTAACCAGACCGTCAAAATCTCTACAGCAAACTACAGCTGAATGTCCCGAAACCGGATTCCACATATCAAGCCTCTGGCAAGGCTTCCTTTACTTGGGGCTGTCGGCAGTTCCACTGTGAGGATCTGCAAAAGGCAGTGCTCTGAGATCCGGTCAGGCACTCCTGACCTGCAGGAGCAGCCAGGAGATCGATTCAACGGTTTAGGGTTTTTTTCCCTCTCGCATGGCTGAGGATCGATGCCCACTAGCGAGGTTGGATAAAGTCATACGCCGAAAGCTGTACTAGACGAACGAAGTCAGCCCACGAAGATCCTAGCCCTAGTTAGGCCATAACCAGCAACATGGACAAGACCTCGATCGTCATGAGGGGTGTGATTGAGCTCTCCGTTTCAAGTGAACACCATGTATCAAGGGTTTAGGGTTTAGGGTTAAGGGTTTAGGCTGATAGCTCTTAAAATCGTCTCATCTGCATCCCTATAACCCCATCTTTCCGTCTGCTTATATCAACATTCAGGTCCACCATCCTTACATCTCAATCGAAACTCGCAGGGAAAGGTTAATGGTTTGAGGTTCATTTCATTTATACCCAGCCAGCTGTGGCAATCATGCAACTAAGCGGCATTACAATACATCTGCATCTACAGGTGGCTCCAGCGAGACTTACCTCGTAAGTAGGCCTCGAACAACACCACACCACAAACAATGAAAGGATCAAAGGGGAGGGAAGTGGGGAAACGGGGGGCATCCACATCTTGGGAACCCCGCTACGCGAAATGCTACGTACTCGCATGCACCGATGGACCCGGCCTGGTGTCGGTCCAATAAATTCGATTCAGACGCACACCTACCAGACCTACCAAGCTAACCTCCCTGTCTTTCTCAATTACACAGTCCGGCAACAAGCTAAACCTCGCTTCGAATTTCCCCAGCAAAACACACGACCTTCGTAAGCAAGTGCAAGAAGATGCCTCTCCACAGAGAAAGACAATTCAATCAAAGCTCTGACTCGAGAAAACCTGGCTCGCAGCAGAGCCAGCGAAATTTGCGAGCAAGTGCGTCCCGAAGGCACGGCACCGAATTCTGCAGAAGCGCACGTGCACGATGCACAACAGTCGATGCTCAGCCTCGAGCCCGACACGCTGAAAGGGCTTGGCCAGGGATGGGTCAGGGGAACCCGCGAAGAAGAGAAAGCAAGCACGCGAAAACTAGATGAACTGGCAAAAGCCGGAGTGACAAAAGCCGGAGAACAGTTTCAGGGAGTCAGCTCGAGTTTAGCTGCAGGTCGGCACAAGCATCAGGCAAAAAGGGCAGGTGACGCTCTGTGCAGCATTCCCACCGTGATTGGTCAGCACCGTCTTAGTCTGGAGCGTGGAGCCGTGAGCTGCGAGAACTGTATGCTGCATCGGAAACTCGATGCATCCATCAGGAACGAAGAGGGGGAGAAGAGAGAGGAAGAAGCAAAAGAAGAAGAAGGCACATTCGGTATCGGTACGCGGATGGGCTCTCCTCTCCAAAGGTGGTCACTGTAGCAGCTGTCAGATATTTCTTGCAGAAGACAAAACTGTAGAGCGCACGAAGATTTTCACAGCGGCTCGAAGAAAAGTCTCTGACTGAAGTCTGTCGTCTCACAACGTGCACACCGGAGCCTATGGCTTCGAGGGGAAGCTTCCTACGGAAGCTGAGTGTAACAGCATAGCACGATTGTCAAAAGACAGTTGGGCCAAAGGAGCTCCTGGAATGCACGCACACCTGGAAACACAGATCACTGCGCACATGTGAACATGGAGGCAAATCTGGACAGGACATGTCCTCCGACACACCCCAAGGAAGGATGCCGAAAAGTTCACATGTATGCGCTGTACAAATCTGCATCGAAAAGGAGAAAAGCAGCATTCTGCGAATCTTCTGTCTCGGCTTGACGCATCTGCCTCCTGCGCTTGGCGGAAATAAATGCTCCATCGTATCGGATTCTCCACGTTCCATGTGGAAGAAAACGCTTGAGCATGTCCTGCTTACTTGCCTTTGTCAGGCCGTCTGCCAGCATGTGGTCGCTATCGCACCACAGTAGCACGGTTTTCTGGGCCTCGAGACGTTGACTTAAAGCAAGCAGTTCCAAACCCGTATACTTATCTATCTGGCTGGAGACAAAAACACCCTTCGACAAGGAGTCAAACATTGCCTTCGCATCCACAGTCAAGTAGGCAGCTACCTTAGAGGAATAGGACTCTGGGTGTCGCAAGTCCAGCTGATCACCAAGCATGTCTCGCCACTCAAGCCTGGCAAAAAAGAGCTCTTGCTCTGTGTCTGCCAACGACTGAGCTTCTGCGGAAAGTGAGCTTCTTGCGATCCGATGTAACTTGCCACTCCGCCATGATACTGGATTGACTCGTTCGGATCCAGCTTCAAGGGCACGGCGATTCATCATGCCAATCACAAAGCCACCAGTGGAGGAGAGGTCTGGCCTGTTGGCCAGACTAGCATCTGACCATCCCACCATGCAAAGATCTTCAGGATCATCCGTACCCAAAGCTTGCACTTGAACGGCCAAGCTCCTGGAGGCGTACACCTCCCGGACAAGCTTGTTCACTTGCTCCACAATGGAGGCGTCCTGGGATGCAATCAAACTCTGCAGGTAGCTGAGTTTGGCGGCGTGTTGTGGTGCCGTTTGGTACACTCTCCATTGAACACTACCCAAGATGGCTTTAACCTGACTCACCTCCTCGGCCGTCAGCTTGCGTTCGCCTTTTATGGGGTTCATCTGCTTCAGCTCCTGACAGAAGGCACTATGATCCAAGGAGATGGAAAAGTCGGGATGTTGCATGATGGAAACACCGCAATGCTTGAAGTGTCCATGCTCCCACGGTGACCACTCATAACTCTTGCCGAAGGCGAACATAAAATCCTTCCAGACCTTAGAGGAGCTGTCGCCACACATCAAGAAGTCGTCGACATGACTGGAGACAAGTCCGACGATCTGACCGGTTGCGGCATCGCGAATTCGCCATACGCAGTTGTCGGTGGTCAAACGTTCTGCACCGAGGTTCACAAGTGTTGTATGGACATCTTCATACCATTCCCTTGGAGCAGAAACCAATCCATACACACTTCGGGGAAGCTGGACTGCCTGTCCCTCCCGCAAATTCAACGCCTTGCTGAGTTCGGGAACGGGTGCCGCGAAAATGCAACGATCAGCTTGTGGTGACTTTGCCTGTAGAAAAGCAGACTTGACATCTCCGCAGACAATGTCCCACCTTTTTAGCGGCAGCCATGTTCAACAGGAGTTGTCGGGACAAACGAGTCATAGCCGGGCTTACGGTTGTTGCCTCAAGCAAGTTCGGGTCCGAATATCCAAGGATGACTATCCGAGCCTTCGCTTTGATTCGCTCCCCAACCGCCGATTGGCTCTTTGGCACTCCTGCTGTACCATTGGTGGGCTCATTTGTCTCCTGGGCCGCACTTTTAAATGTCAGTACCCATCTCATTTTCAAGAGTTCGCGCTGAGGGACATACTGCCGGGCGGCCTTCACCGCCATGGTCTTCATCCAGTTGTCAACTTCAACCTTCATCGCCTCGTCCATTGCACGGCGTTGTTGAGGGTTGAGTTTCGCATAGCTGACTTCTACCCCCTTCTGAACGGATGTTGCCAGAAATTTCTTAGGACTTTTGACCAAGGATTTCCACTCAGCCTCTGTGGCAGGGGCTTCAAGGGTGACGGCAAACACAGGAGTGGAGAGCACCTCCACGTCTTCTTTGGCGAACTCGACTTGAAACGCGGTTGCCTCGCCGTCTGCCTCGAAATTCACAAAGTCCACCGGGAAGTACTGGGGATCGTTCAAGAATCGGGCCATGTTGATAGATGACGTACTTGTTCTTTCTGCTGAGCCCGGGGCTGGGATGAGCTCCATTTCCTCATCCGCCGAGGGGTCAGGCGCATCTCTCTTGACACCTGAGTCTACTGGAACTTGAATCAGCTCTTCATCCTCGGGTGGATCATCAGTATGGCATTGAGGAGGAGAATCTTGAGGCACTGGCGGTTCAGGCATGTCAATGCGGCGCCTGGCTGCCGGGGGCAACGATCTTGATCTCGCGGGAGTCCTCGGGCGCCCACGTGCCCGATACCTCGGAAATGACTCATCGTCATACGAGCCCTTCTCGAGCAAGTCAGCCAGCGACGCAAACGTCCATGGAAAAGCTAAACCACTGGCACCTTCAGCCACGAGACGCTCAGTCTCAGAGGCGTGTCGCACCTGTGAGTGATGGAACTTTTTCAACCTTCCATTAGAGACTGCCCAAACGATCGCACCAGCCTTGCGGATGCCGTCCTCAAGGTCCACTCTGGTCTCCGTGGCCAGCACTCGTCCTGGTCCGTAGAATCTCGCGATGTTCAATCTCGGACGATCTACGGTCGTATTGGCTGGAGTGTCTTGTGGAATTTGAAATCGCTGGTAGAAATGATGTCTCCAGGCAATAAGTGCTTGGTAGGTCTGGTCTTGGAGTTGAGTGCTCTGGACGCCAAGTCCCGAGCCCGATATTCCAAGAAGGCCTTCTCCGCCTTTGTCCGTAACTCCAAGGCCTCGTGCATGGCGTGGGAAGGATCAGCCATTGCACTCCGGGCGCAGACCTCGCCATCTCGTTCTCGGCTGTGTCCTGTGATGGATACGTCTCTTCCAAAGGCCCATTGCGCGGGACTGAATCCTGAGGTTCTGGCCAGAGTGTTGTGCGCTGCAACCATCTGGGCAGCAGCACGGGAAGGTGCATACTGCTCAGCCCGAAGAAAAGTCTCAATCTTCCTGCGGATCGTGCCTATGGTTCTCTCGGCCTCGGAAATGCCCTGGTGGTACTCCGCAGGTACAAAGCCTAGCTCGATTCCGCGAGACGAGCAGTACTCAGCCAAATCAAGGCCGCGGAACGCGCCCTCGGGGTCCAGCTTAATGGTTTCTGGGTATCCGAACAACTGGCGCCATCTCGACTCGATGGTTCTAACCACCTGCGTCGTCGTGACATTCCGGGACTCTTTCTCGGAATGGCGCATCACCTCCTCCACTTGGCAGAAGCCCGATGCCTCATCGACCATCAGAAGAAAGTGGAAGACTTCCTGACCAAACCGCATGTAGAATCCGTCTATCTGGAGTGCACACCACAGCCGGTCCTCACGCTCCAAACTTGCAGAAGGGGCCGAGGCACGGATCTGGTTCTCCATGCAAACATCACATTTAAACTCTGCAGCAACTGCTAGAAGCTTGGGGGAAGCGCCTCGGGCTCGTAAGTTCTTGACCAGCAGGCTGTTCGTTGGGTGTCCAAACCTTCGGTGGAGTTTCTGAACGGTATCTAACAGGCCCTCAAGTTCGGACTTGGTCACACCTTCCAGGGCTTCCTTGTGGGAGGTCACGGCGTAGGCCATACCTGAAACATCCGACTCAGTAGAGGTACCGTGGAGATTCATCAGAGATCCGCAGAATGCCCGGTAGAGACCATCCAGAGACTCTTCTTGAGATTCACTAGGACGGTGGTTCCTAGAACACTCCATGAAAAGAACTTTTGAAGTGGTGCGCACCTGGATGTTCCCGCACTGCCATTCGAACGCTCGGTCCTCCTTTGCCAGTTGATGCCAATGATGACAAGTATCTGGGTCTCTCCACACACTCGCGGTTTTCTCTGAGATCCACACGCACTCCCCATGACGAAGCTGAATCTGGCTCAGGTTTACGGCATGCTGAACAACCTTCCGATGGCGATGATGAAGAGATCGAACTTTCTCATTATCCTTTTTGCACAGAGGCCTGGCAGGACCGCTGGGAAGTTGAAACCAGCCAACCTGTGGCCGGAGTTCAAGAAGTTGTTGTTGAGCTCGACGAAGTCCACCTTTTGTCCCAAGATCAAAACCTGACTGAAGATTCGCAGCATATCCTGTGCCTCCTTGTTGATGTAGTAGTTGACATAGGCGGCTATCACGAGGACCACCCAGCTCAACCACCTGAACATTGTGCGCATCCCTACCATGAGCATCCAACAAGCTGTTGACCTCGTCCCAGACTTCTTGACAGGAGCGATGTACAAGATCTCGGACATCCTGAGTCATGGCAACATGGCAAACATCACCTTCACCATCGGTAGCTCCACTCAAGAAGTGCTCCTGGGCCTCAGAACCAGTCGTTCGAGGGGAAGACCTGGGCAGAGGGAAGCCAAATCTTCTCAAACTTGTTCGACTTGCGTCATCACTCTGAGATATAAGCCGAGACGTGTAGAAGGTCAACGAAATGCGAAATCCTGTCCAACGGTCAGTGGCATGAAAGGCTTTAGGGTCGAACTGCACGAATCGATGATGAGTGCTGTGAAGGTGTCCTGGTACTCGCTGCCCGTTACGCTTGGTCTTCCATCGCACGGGACTTTGTAGCGAATTGCAACCCTCAGCGAGCTCAACCCAAAGTTGACCTCCATCGAGCTGACCAAATGAACATGTATAGTTGGACGATCCCGGGCTATTATGCCCGTCCAGGTGCACATTGACTGCTTGGTTCACACTGATTGAGAAACTGGTCCAATGCGCACTGTGCTCTTTGAGGTGGAACTTGCCAAAGGAGTTCAGGTATCGACACACACATGGAAAATCGTGAGTCTTGCGCGTGAGCCCTTGCATGTTTCCATGAGAGAACAAGCCGAAAGTCAGATAGCCGCCGGCTTTCTTTTCGTCCAGCGGTAGAAGTTTGCTTCTGTTCCATGCCGCTCCAACAGTCGCCAACTGGTGAAGCAACCGGTCACAATCATAGAAACTAAAGGCCTGTAGATCACACATGTCTCGCGCTGAAGACTCAAGATCTTTCACATCGGGGTCCGTCCCCCCCGGTCCTCTGGGCATACTCCAGCTGCTCGGCCGGATTCGACTGATGCCGCTTGTTCCCCGGATTCGTCGGCAGGGCCTCTGGGTCGGCTGGAGCAGTCACCTCCTTGTCCACATCCACTATCTCGGCCGCTGTGATAGGCAAGGAAGGTGCCGGGCCGTTCGGAATCGGACCTGAGGTCTTCGTCCCATTCGGAGGGGAACTCGCCTTCACCATCGGGAGGGCGTTCTTCGGGATCACCTTCTCCTTCTGTGCTCTGATGCGCCCGAGCTGACGAAGGGCCGAATTCTCCGCCGCCTGGAGTCCGATCGCCTGGTCCTTCAATCTCGGATTGTAGGCAAGGTCCTCTGTATGGCTCACTTCGTAGGTGATCGATTGGACATCCGCGGCAAGAGGACCTGCAGCTCGATGCAACCCCGTTTTGCCAACTCTCGGCACATAACAGAGGCGAACTCCGCATCTTTCGCACCACTGCCACATCGCATGCTGGTTGGAGCGGGTCTTGATCTGGCGCGTTCCGTGGCACGGACTCCCATGAAGACGGGCATCCTTGGGATTCCCTTCCTCGATCCGATCCCAATCCAGCTCCGGGGCCTTCTCCTTCGGCTTCGACTCCTTGGACTTCGCCTTAGACTTCGGGGTCGAGGGGATCCGAAGCGCCGCTTGGCCTGGGAGATCGCTCTGTCGGTGGATTCCTCTGTCGTCTTGCTGAAGTCCTTCTCGGTCGCGTTGGCCATGTCCTGCAAGTAGAGCACGAAGGACCCAGAAGGGATCAGAGTGGGGGCTGCTGGCGTTCGAAGCTTCGGATGGCGCTTGCACGCATGGATCCACATTAGATTCGGCTCGGAAGTGCACAGGGTCAGGCTCCACAACAAAGATCGAATCCTCCCTTTTGTCCTGATCAGGAGGCTCAGCCGCTGTGGCAAGGATTCCTGCCGTAGGCGCCAAGATGGAGAAAGAGTCCTGCAGCCAATTCTTACTCAGGTCCAATAGCAGATGACCGGAGGCACTCCGTCGCAACCTCACACCAACTGTGGCATCTAATGCTGCGAAGACAGCCACCGCCTGGCTGCAGTCCAAGACCGTTCTGAGCGCTTTCAAAGTGCAGATGCCAATCAGGATCGGAACCTTTTCCACATCTAGGGAGTACACTCCTAAATCAACTCGGCTGTCGCCTAGATCCTGAGGAATCAAGACATGGGACAATGAGAAGCCGACTGCGCCATTGCCAAAACGAAATCTCCTGGGAGGCGTATCTGAAATCGTGAAGGAATCTGGGCTCCCACTCACCTCGAATCGAAACCTCATCAGGTCCTCAATCGCTGGGAGAGAGCCAACTGTTTCAGTAGCTCCTGAGTCAATGACGGCATGCCCTCTCTGATGCTGATCCCCACTGCTGGAAGCAAAAGCACCCCCTATCTCGTGTGAGGTCACCACCAAAGCTGAAGAAATGTCGGGGTTTTCCAGCGATGCTGGAATCACCGGCTCCTGTGCTCGACAATCTGACGGAAGATCCTATCTGAAATCCCGCAAGGTCCTGGAAGCACCCAAGTTCTCGGCTCTCGGAGGCCACCGTCGGGGTTCCCTGCCAACGTCACGGCCGGGTACAAAGAAATCTCACCCTCGGGAACACCCTTGTCCTCGTCAGACTGGATCATAAAGACGCCCTCGGAGAAGAAACTGCGAGCGCCCTTGCCCTTGCCACCACCTTTGCTCGATCCCGACCTTTTGGGGCAAGATCGCCAGGAATGGTCCTTGGCACCGCACACGAAGCATCCAGTGAAGGGAGGATCACCTGGTTGTGCATAGATCTCGCCGGTGGCAGCCAAAACCGGAGCCGTAACTGGCCTCGAAGAGAAACCCTTGCCCTTGGATTTGCCCTTGCCTTTTCCCTTGCCACGAGACTTGCCCTTAGCGAAGGATTAAACAGGTAAAATCCACGGGACAACTTCTGCGCTCTCACTGCTTGCCGAGCCTGAGTGAAGGTTCGAGACTTAGGGTCACTCAAGGAGAAAGCATCTTCAGTCTCCTTGGATACCTCTGATGGGCCCCCAGTTGACGCTGAAGCCCCAAACTCATCCCAGTCATGCCAAGCCCAGAACAATCCTGAGGGGTCCTGGGTATAGTACTCGCCGTCCTCTGCCATCTCCCAGTAAGAGAATGCTCCATCGTCATCTTGATGCCAGAACCCAGCCTCCACTGGACCTGAAAAGGGATCTGGATCCTGATGAAAGTACACATCCTGAGGGAGCTTGGAACCCACATGCAAGATTTCCGAAGACGAAATCACATCTTGCAAGTCCTCCTCGAAAGTCAGGAAAAGACTCCACTCTCCGTCCTCCTCAATCCAGAAAGACCTGCGCTTCTGATGCTGAGGCTGCCGACGGGCATCATCATGAACCATAAGTTTGTCCTCCATGGCCCTCATGGCACGTTCGATGTCGGTGAAGAGCAGCGAATTTCCCGTCGCCGCCTGAATCGAGAGCCGCGCGCTGGTAGGCAAATTCGCCCTTCTCAATAGCAACCAACCCAACACCTCGGGCGGCAGAACCTCCTGGAGGCCCTCTTCATAGCGATCCCACACCTCCAGGTCAGCGAGCATTGCTGCACTGTCGTCGCTTTCATCTTCGTCATCGTCCCTCTTCTTGTCCTTTCTTCGGCGCCAACTCGACTTGGCATCCACACCTGGGTCGAAGGCATCGTCATCGTCGGGGGCCATAGAAGGATGGTCAGGAAGATTCTCATCGTCGCCCGGAGCTTCTGCCTGAGGTTCCTCTTGAGTAGCATCGCTCGAGCGACGAGTCGGAGAAGACCTGCCCTTCTTCGAGGAGCTTGAAGGCGATGACGGCGCGGAAGGACCTTTCACAGGAGAAGCATCAGCTGCTGGAGAAGTCGAGGGTTGGAGAGTCCCTTGCTCTTTCCGGGCTCTATGAAGAGCAACTTGAACCTCTTGTAAGTCTGTCTGACTTGCGACGCCCATGATGACATAGGCGTGCCTGCTGTCCTCTAATGATGAGCTCTTCAAGGCGTATGCCGATGTCAGGAATGGGGCTACACCCCAACCTGTCACGCAGGAACTCTAGGAGATATACGCCATCACGCCTGGTGAGCTTCTGGTGGTTCACGTCCTGTGTAATGGTCCGTGCCTCTCGCAATTGCGAGACAATGGAGGGGCCAAGCTGCCTTCTCTTCTTTCTGGGTGTTTTCTCGTGCAATAACCGTACACGGCGGACGAAGTCCGTCCAGCCGGACGGGTCACCGTCCCAGCTGCATTTCGCCAGGGAAGCATCGTAGTCTTTGACCATCTTCGCCTTGCCGAAAAAGAGAGAGTTCGCGAACACTGCCTCCACACGAAGAGCGGGAGGCCCACACTTCCAATGCAGGAAAACTGACAGCTTCTGTAACGGGCTCTGGTTCGAGCTCCGCTACCAGTATCGGTAAGCGGATGGGCTCTCCTCTCCAAAGGTGGTCACTGTAGCAGCTGTCAGATATTTCTTGCAGAAGACAAAACTGTAGAGCGCACGAAGATTTTCACAGCGGCTCGAAGAAAAGTCTCTGACTGAAGTCTGTCGTCTCACGGCGTGCACACCGGAGCCTATGGCTTCGAGGGGAAGCTTCCTACGGAAGCTGAGTGTAACAGCGTAGCACGATTGTCAAAAGACAGTTGGGCCAAAGGAGCTCCTGGAATGCACGCACACCTGGAAACACAGATCACTGCACACATGTGAACATGGAGGCAAATCTGGACAGGACATGTCCTCCGACATTCGGGTCAGGGTCAGCGTGGAAAGCCGAAGCAGCCAGAAAACGCATGCAAAAGCAAGCGCCTGCATCGGCGAACATCTTCTGCAGGGCGGCCATCTGCACCTCCAAAAGCACGCAGAGGTCCTATTGGGCTGATGGGTGCGTCTGCTGAGCCCAACCGCCTTCAAAGCCTTCTGCAAATCCGGCGGACAAGCCGCGAAGCAAGGCCTCAGCTGCACTTGTGTCTGGCAAACAAGGGGGCAGAAAGGGCTTCAGTGCTCAGGGTGGAGCGCATGCTTCACAGGCAAGACCTGGCCCAGGACCAAAGGACCGTTGCAGCAAAGCAAAGGCAGCGGATGACCTGCACATGGTACGGGTTCACCGGACCTCGCCTGCAGAGTTCAGTATGAAGGATCGGCTTCTAACACTCATGCAAATCCACACACATCAATGTGTTTGCGATGCTAAGTTCAGGACGCAGTGGCTATGTACACTTCTGTGCTAGCAGAGACAATCATGTGCTTCTCCACCTGGCGGCAACGACAGAATTCGCGGGCAGGGAAGGGTTGGCAGGGGAGCCGCCCACCTTGGGGTTGACAAGGCAGAACCAACCTGGCACTTCAGGGTCTTGGCGTTTGAAAGAGCAAGTCGCGGGCTTGCATAACAAGTCGAGGCCACAGTCGGCATGAGGCTCCACGACCTTGGCCAACACAGGCTGCTTGTTTTCCAGCAGAAGCTACCTGAACTTGCCACCCCCACTTGGTGAGCCCTCCTTCTTCATGAGACAGGGCTGAGGATATCCAATACTTGGGAGCTGCACCAGCAGGCTCTCTCTTACTTGCTTCAACAGGATGTGGGTCAACTCTCCCAGCCCTGCGCAGACACACCCAGAAGTCTTCTGCGATTCACTCACAAATAAACCCCCGCTCTCTTTCCACGGCTCCCTCTCTCCCTCTCTGCCGGGCATAGGGGTTCCTTCTCCCCCTCTCTCTTTGTCTTTCGCTAGGGCTGGGGTGGGGGTAGCGCCCCTCTCCCTTGCTTGCTTGCAGGGCGTATGGAGGACAGGGAAGCACACTCCCCACCCCCCTACGCATCAGCCCTACGCTCGTGAAACAGGACTCTCCCTCTCTCCCTCTCTCCCTCCCTCCCTCTCCCTCCCTCCCTCTCTCTCTCTCTCTCTCTCTCTCTCTCTCTCTCGATATACATATAATATATATATATACATAGATAGATAGATAGATAGATAGATAGATACATAGATAGATAGATA
>CAJNJA010007933.1:0-15794 GCA_905231915.1 Symbiodinium necroappetens
TAGGCTGCCAAGGGCGAGTGCGCCACCACGTCCACTAGCCTTGAGCTCAAAGGCAGCTTCGAGGGTTTAAGCTGTAGGGCTTGCAGAACTTTGGACCAAGCTTCCACCAAACTTCGGCAAAACTTGAATTCGCGATTCGATTTTCGATTTGGGTTTAGTAGGGTTCAGGGTGCCGGGTTTAGTTTAGGGTTTAGGGTAGGTTCGTGTCCTGAAGCCAGGTGTGGGCTCAGACTCCCTCAGGAAGCCCTCAGGGTGCTACAGCAGAAGCCCGAAGAATTAGATCCCATGTCCGGCATCTTCCATACTCTAACTTTTTCGGGAGCCCTTCCAGCCGTAGGGGATAGTGTTGGAGGTTTTAGTCTACATCAAGGCTCTGTCTGCAAGTCCCAGGCTACAAGCTACAAGGAGACAGTACTTCAAAGGCATTCCGACACCTGTATTGTGAGGCCTAAAACCCTAAAGCCCTAAACCTTAAAACCTTAACCCCTAAAACCTAAAACCCTAAACACCTAAAGGGGGTCTCTTTGAAATGGCTGGAGTTGCATGCAGCCGGGGGGGGGGGAGCTGGGTCGGCGATCGGGTTTCGAACTCTCGGGCTTCTGAGGGTTTAAGGGGTCTGGGGGTTTCAGCGCTGATGGCTCAAGGCTTTGGACTTTGTTAGGTTCCGGGGGGGGTGGGGGGGTCTTGGCTAAGACCCCAGCACTGCCAAAATGAAGTAGATCGGGGCGAGGAGGTACCTTCAAGCAGGGGCTTGTGGGCTTCTCTCGCCGAGGAGGGTGTGGTTCATTTTCGTGGGTCTACCGTAACCTAAACCCTAAACCCTAAACCGTAGGCCCTAAACCCTAAACCCTAAACCGTAAGGCCTAAACCCTAAGCCCTAAAGGCCCTAAGCCCTAAACCGTAGGCCCTCCTGAACCCCGGCTGTCCGCCGAACCCCAGGCCCAAACTGAGCTTTCCGGGCTTCAAGACTTTGGGGGCCGCTCAGGCCCTAAACTTTTGAAGCCTCAAGCTTCACAGGACAGGCGGTGGTGCTGCCAACACCCCCCAACCCTACATCCTTAAATCCCTAAACCCTAAATCCCTAAACCCTTTCCCCTAAATCCCGAAACCCTAAACCCTAAAACCCTAAACCCTACACCACCCCCGAGAGACGTCGACTCTGCAATCCCGGAGATGGGCTGCAAGCTTTGGGCTTCCCGGTTTTGCAGGGTTTTCTAGGATGCTTTTGGTGTAGGGGCCTCAATACGTAGAATAGGGTTTTGGGGCCCCTTCTACTATAATTATCATATGGAACCCCCAAGAATAGTATAGGTAGGTATTGTTAAGGACTCTGTTTTGGGGGTGTTTTGGGTTGTTGCCGGGTTTGGGCTTTCCCTGGGCACAGGAACAGCGCATCCTTGCCAGCCACGCCCCAGCCCAAGAGGTGGATGTCCTCGCGCTGGACATCACAGTATGCCGCGACAGCATGTCGGTAGTTATCTAAAGTAGGGTCCCTTAATTGAGGGTCCTTTTTAAGGGTGCCGTACTATTTTGGGAACCCTAAATGGGGCCCTAATTTCGCAAACTGCCCGTATGTGGCTTAGGGATCTTGTCCAACCCTCAACCTCTCAAACCGCTGGGCTGGCCCGCCTTGCGATGCACCGGGGTTCATGAATCCCTCATGCCTTAGAGAAACCCACGTCCCCAAGCAACGAAACTTTGGTACGGATCTGGAGTATGACTAGCTGCACCAAGATCTCGAAGAGTATCTGCGAGCAATTATAGGAGTTGCCATGGAATTCTTTTTGGATGGAGTGGCCTAGGCTCGGGGCATCCTTACCGGAAGCTTCGCCGGGTCACGAACTCACCCTATCCTCGCCAAAAACACGGGTAACTCGACATCCGAAAGCCCCGAAGTCCCCAAAGGCCCAAACTCAGCCAACAGCTGCAAAATCCCCCAAACGCTACCCTGTCGCGAAATGCCTGCACTCCCAACTGCTGGGAGATGACCGAGTTGGTGCAAATCCTTGGCTATGGTCACTGTTCTGCTCTTGCTTCGGGCGCTGACCTGCGCCCGTCGAGCCACGGCGCCCCTTTATGTTGAACCCCCTTGAACTCCATAAAGCCTGTAGAACTCTACTCCAGAAATCCCGAAATCCGCAAGCCAGCCCAAAGCTTCTGGGCTTTGAGGTCATATCTTTCTGCTCGATTTCTGATCCGGTTTGGGTGCAGGGCTTCGGGAGTGCAGGGCTTGAGGAGTGTCGTTGGTATATACACTAGGTCTTCTAGGAAAATCTAGTAGAAGGGTATCTTTTGAATAAAGGCCCCGATGTTGAACTCGAAACCCTGCACCCTGAACGCTAAGCCCCTAAACCCTAAACCACCAAACACATACTAAACCCTGAACCCCTGAACCCCAGATCCGCCAAACCCTAAACCCTCGGAGCCCTTGGACAAATCCGCTGAAAGCCGAGCTGCTCGAAGAGTCCATGCCCAAGACAGAAACCAGGGAAGAGGCGATAGATCCTTAGGGAGAAGAGTTTGGGGCTTCTAGACTTTAGGGTTCAGGGTCCATGGCTCAGGGAGTAGAGTAGAGCTTGCGGTTTAGGGTTTGGGCTCCGTGGCCACATCATATCACAAGGCCAAACCATGGGGTACACATTGTCAGCGTGGACAAGCAACGCATACCCTCGAGCGAAGGACATCATGCATCACAATGTCGGCTTAAGGCTCACCGGCTTTATGGCCTAGGACGGAATCGGATGGAGTTCGCCCTAAGCCTGAAAGTGATGCACGCGTTCTCAGGGAACTCAGACAGAGCACGCCCTGAAACGCGAGCAAAAACCCTGAAGCCCCCTGTCCCAAAACAGAAAACAACAAACGGTCTGAAGACGCACAAGTTCAAAACACCTAGCCTCTGTAGCCGACTCCTCGATGCTGAAAGATTGGCAGTTTTTGGCGTTGAGGGTTTTGGGCTTAGGATTTAGCACATATATATATATATATTAAAAGAAAAACCCTGAACCAAGAAGCCGAGAAAGCTTAGACTCGCCCCAACTTTCACGACTCGCCCCGATTCGGATTTGTAGAGGATGGGGAAGGTGTAGGAGTCTGGAGTGTTAGGTTTTGAAAGCGGGGAGATTCAGGGAGGCGTATGGTTTGAGTTGGTGACTCAGGGTTCAGGGAAGTACAGCTGAGGAGAGTTGGTCGTGTTGGTGTCTCCTTTGGGTTCTTGTTAAGGGATGTAGTTTAAGTTATCACAACAAGTAGGGATCTATAATAAACAATTATGGTTTCCTTATTATGGCAACTTAAATTAAATCCCCTAACAAGAAACCCAGTCAGGGTCTAGTGAGAGTCTGGGCTTGGGAGTTTGGGCTTAACTTGCAGAATTAGGTGTTGCTGGTGTTGAGCACGTTGCGTGCACCACGAACCAGAACCTAATTAAGGATCCCGGGCTGCTTGGTTTAGGGGCTTCGGGTGAAAATCTGAAAGGTCACCGCCAACTTGGAAGTGAGAGGCCACATCAGGGACTCGTTGACATCCTTTCGGCAGCATAAACACGGGGGCGTTTTGGTTTAAGGTGTAGTTTAGATTCAAAGTGTATAGGGGCTCTTCCAAGGGTTTAGCATTAAATGGCCTTTCTTGAGGAGTTGAGGGGGCTGGGTTGGGACTTCCTCGTCTACGATGTTCCTGAGCTTTCCCCAGCGAAGCAGTTGGTTTGGAACACAGCTTATACGCCTTAACGTTGCAAGAAAATAAATATACCATTAGATCTAGGTTATAGAAGTACCCTAATAGTATAGTGGTATCTCCAGGAATAGGGTTAGAACTGCAGATTTATACCACAGGACATTCGGTGTTTGGCCACTTGTGAGATGGCAGTTTGGGGCAGAAGGGCGCTGAAGCTGTGGGCTTGCTGCTTCTCCTGTGGACTGGAGGGTGTGGCTTCAAGGCGCGTGCAGAAAAACGCATCACGCTACCTCCCGGCCTTGAAGATAAGGGGGTGCCCAGGATTTGAAGGGTTCATGCGGCCGTGATAGCTAGAACAGGGCCTTGGGGTATATCATATATCTCCCCTATAATAAGTACTAAGGCCTTACTTACAAGGAGGAATGTCGCTTCTGATGACCTACGGATACCACAAACACCACACCGAAACATAACAAAACCTTCAGATGGGCAACGTGCCACAACCGCCTGGAACAATGAAAACCGCCACCCTACAGAAGCAAGCTCAAAGCCCACAACCGGCAACCAAGACCCTACGCCCGTCCCAAGCACCTTGGTGGACTCGATCCTGGGAAGCTCGCGACTCTGGGAGGCTGGGTCGGCTTGGGCAGTTAGGGTTTAGGTTTTAGGGGCTTGGTACTTGCGCTAGGTTGCTTTTTGAGGGTTTAACAAAGAGAAGGACGAAGACGATCCTGTCAACTACACGCCGCAGCAGAATAACCGCACCTCATAGAACCACCAATACAAACAGTGGTGGCCGCCATCCTCTTCTCCATCACCATCTTCATGAATCTGAAGACCAGCCGCAGCAGCCGCAGCAGCAGCAGCAGCAGCAGCAGCAGCAGTAGCAGCAGTAGCAGTAGCAGTAGCAGCAGCAGCGCCGACACTTTCGTCAGAATCAGCATCAGAAGTAGCAGTGCCATCGCCATCGTCACCAACCCATCACCTAGTACAACCATGAGAATCATGAACAATCAACGCACCGACAGCAAGGTCATCACCAACATCTCATCACACTCAGAGAAACAGCACCATCGCCATTTTCATTGTCACCACCATCATCCCCCGAACCATCATCATCATCATCATCCTCGTCGTCGTCGTCGCCATTGCAACCATGACCAACTTCGCAAAAGCCAGGAAGCTGTCTCTCCGCCTGTCTCTCCGCTACACCAAAAAAACGGCACAAGAACAGACGCACCATCTGAAAATCCTATATATAGAAGCCTCACTATTGGGAAGTCCGCGTTCGAAACCACGTCTGCAAAAGCGAAGGAACAGATTCAAGATGTAGCTCGTAAGCATCAGAAGGAGCCCTGTCAGGAAGTTCACCACCTCGGCGGATCCCTTCTCATGCTCCAGGAAAGGCTTCGGGCTGAAAAGGCATTTGGAGTTTTCGAAGCTTCGTGGCCCGCGGGGAAAAGGCGCGTCAACATTTGTTGCACGGTTTGGGTCTTTGTGGATTCGGCTTCCTTGATGCTAACCTCTTAAGCGCCGGGTGTTTCGAGTTGTTGCAGGAAGCAGGAGTTTTGCGATAACCGAGAGACAACCACCGCGGCGGCATAGCCCGCCACGAAGAATGGAGTGGACATCACAGGGTGACGAAACGCTGTCAAGCAAAAGCTCACTTCGGCAATACCAGTATGGGGCATCAAAGCAGAAGTTGAACGGCTTCCATGGGGACTCTTGTGCGGTCAGCACCACCAAGAAGAGGTTATCTGTGAGCCGTGTTGGTACACCTGTCCTGATAAATACTGCCATGATGACACCAGCGCAGTTTCAAAGCACTGCCACCGTGACATCGGGAACGCACACAGGGACGTGTCACCCCAAGGCCAGCGCGCCCTAAGCTCACCGCGGTTGAACTGCACTGAAACCATTGAAGGACGTATAGAGTGTGACTGATACCTAAGCTCAATGGCAGCTGAGAGGGGTTTGCACCTAGGTTCAAGATCGGTCCGAAAAGCCTGAATCCAGAATCCCAAACCGAACTGGTCAGAATCCAGAATCCTGACCGACTTGTTCAGAGCTCTAATATAGCACTTGTTCTGAGCTCTCGCACCAGGGACAGGATCTGCGCCGATGTGTGCTTGGCAAAGAGGAACGACAACCTTCAGCGCTCGACTGGATCGCGTCTTCGGGGGTTTGTCAGCAGGGCGTCCGCCGGCCTTGATGCATGGAGGCTTTGTGGTTGCTCTCGGGCCTCAAGAATCGATGGAGCCGACAATGACCCGAGGAAACCTTTCAAAGGAAAGGGCCCTAAACCCTAAACCCAAAGCAAGCTGGCCCCTTTGCCTCGACCCGAAAGCCAAACCGGAGCTCCACCCGCAAAAAAGATGCTAACACCCTCAGAGCTCCTCACATTCTCCCAAACTGGGCCCCCCGAAATCCGAAACCCACAAACTCTCAAGCTCCAAAAATCCGAAATGCCTGGCCGCTTCGACCCAAAATTATAACAAAGGTCCCCCTTGCGGTCGAGAAGCAGGTACGAGAAGGGTGCGACGGCGAATCCGTAGCCTGGCAGGCTGGGATTCCGACCCTCAAGGGTTCAGGGTTTACTTTGTGCGGTCTAGGGGTCTAGGGAGAACACAAACGGCCAATCACAAGTTAGGGTTTTTGAGGTCACAAGTTAGGGTCTTGGGGTCTGGGATTTTGCGGCTCTGCTTTCGTGTCTGCAGTTTTGGTTCTAACTCAGCTTTGCCGGGTCTGGATTCGCAGGCGCTTCCCCTCAGCGGGTAGAGGATGTCAGGATCCCACGCGTCTCTTGCCGACAGGGGTTTCCGTTGAAGCAAGTCCAGGCCTCAGGGGGGCAAGTAGAAGGTGGACCTTACAGTGGTCAAGCTTTTTGTGACGAAAGGAAACATGCCCCGTACTTTATTAGCCCCCTGCGGGCCCAAGTGCTCGAGTTCTAAACTCTTTAACCCGTCCTCCAGGAAGCTGTGTGCACTAATCGTCCGACTAGCTTGACCTTTAACTCCACAATCACAGTCCACAGTCCCCAGTCTACATCGGACATTCCAATAACGGGCGAGGGCGACGCTGAACAAGATCGCGATGAGGATGAGGATGAGGGTGATGACTACGATGACGATGATGATGACGATAGTGATTGTGATGGTGATGGTGGCGATGATGATGATGATGATGATGCTGATAATGAGGCTGCTGCTGCTGCTGCTGGTGCTAATGCTGATGATGGTGGCGATGCTGTTGCTGGTGGTGGTTGTGATGATGATGATGATGATGATCATGATCATGAGGCGGCTGCTGCTGCTGCTGATGACGATGATGATGATGTGACGTTGCTCATGGTGGTGATGATGATGAGGATGATTATGGTGATGATGATGATGATGATGATGAGGCTGATTATGATAACGATGGCGATGAAAATGGTGATGCTCATTATTATGGCGTTGATGTTGCTGTTGGTGATGATGATGATGATGACGATGATAATGATGATGGTGACGACGACGATGGTGATGCTAAGGAAGAAGAAGCTGATGATGATGACGATGATGGTGATGGTGGCGGCGGCGGCGGTGGAGTGGTTGATGGGGTGGTGCTGCTGCTGATGCCGACGATCATGGTGGCGACAACAACGAGGCTTGCTGGTGCTCGTGTTGAGGAGGCACAGCTAGACACTAGCATCCGGAATTCGAAGATTCCGCGGAAGAACAGAAAGTGTCGGCACCTGCAAAGACGACGAAGCTGGCCCAGAATGCACCTCGGATTAGGCTGATATACGCTTTAGGGAAACTTCTGAGAGAGGTCCAGGGATCTGAAAGAAGAATTCCGGTAGGTCCCTGTGCTATACGACATTGGCAGCGGGGGGTGCGGCGACCAGTTTATTCGAGAAGCCGAAGGATCAACCTCGGCCCACTATAATCTAGAAAGCTTGCAACCTGTGGTTGAAGAAGCAAGAAGGCACCCGGCCCGGAGAAGGACCGGCGGCAAAGCGCACTGAGAGACTAAGGCAGAAGGAAGTAGAGGTACAATGCAACTACAAACGTCACTGCGGTGAGAAGGTTGCTTGACGGACCCTAACATGGCTGGTCTCCAGAGCCCATGACGGGGATGGTCTTCTGTCGATATTAGGAGCCATAACTCGGGCTTCTCGAAGAGAAAAGGCCCCGCCACCCGCAGAGTACAGTAGCATGCGCGGACGAAGCCATTAAACCCTAAACCCCACGCCCTAAGCCACCGAACCCCAAACCTCTGGCCGCAATGCAAGAGAGCCACCGTTCTCGACGAAGGCGTCGATGCCTCAGCTCTAGTGGCAGGCTGGTATCGCAAGAGCGACTAGAACCGCTAGAACCACAACATCATGATAACACTACAAAAACCAATTGAAAAGGAACAACCCTAATCGTCATGAGAGCATTGCATTGGTAATGGGAAGAGAGAAGTAGTAGCAATGACAGTGGAAGAAAGAACGACACTAACAATATTAGCTTGTTCCGATTATTTACCCACCCTCTGCCTAGTAGTAAGCTTTATTCTCGGTACAAAATATTCAATACCAGGAGTTCATATTAAAAGTATTCCCACCACTCAGTGCTTCTTGCTGAATTTTGCAGCCCCTGGAAGCCTTCGTTCCTGCAGTTGGCAGCTTGCAGTCCTGCAATCCCTGCAGTGTTGCGCTTTCCAGCCTGCAGTGCCCTGGCAGAACCACGTCCCTATGGCACTTGCAGCCTGCAGCTCCCGGGCAGTGGGTTCCTGCTGGCAGCATTTCCTCTAGGGTTCAAGTAAATTTGGTAGTAGGCCATCATGACAACAATTGTTACTTATATCAGCATGACCTGTTCCTCGGATGTCTTGGCCACGCATAGCTTGCGCATCCGAAGCCTCACGCCATTCCTTAAACACACCTGTCAAGCTCTTAGCCCGGAACCCTGATAGGGGTTCACAGAGTTATATATGGGTCCCCTTTCGGGTCCCCAATATAGTACGGCACCTTATAAAAGGACCCTGAAATGGGACCCCACGACCCACAAATCCTAGTAGGCCTTCCAAGTGAGGCAAACGTTGAAAACATAACTCCTACCTCCTCCACAAGACCCTCAACCAGACTGCTGAAAACTCCGCAATTCTCTTTGAAGCCTAGAGCCTGACACATCCTCATCAGGCAAGTGTAAAACTTTCAGAAAAACCCGTCTAAACACCATGCAGCCCCCTGCAAAAATCCACACCAGAAGTGCCACTGATTCAGAGCTCTAACAGCCCAACATCAGAAACCCAAAGCCTAGATCCCAAAGACCCAAACCGCCCAAACCTTCCAGATCCTTCTTACTACCCCAAAGTACGCAGAGAAAGTTAGAGGCAGCGGACCGAAGAGCCAGAGGAAGAGCATCGAAAGGCTCAGTGGAAGCACCTCGGGTCTTGGGTTCAGGGTTTGTTGGTCGTAGGCTCATAGGGCCTTGAGGCATGCAAGTTTTAAGGTTTCGGTCTCGGGGGTTTATGTAGCTTAGGCTTCAGTGCTTTCAGGGGTGTTGGGTTGTGGGTTAGGGTGACTTGTTCTGAAAGACATCACGAAGGTTATTTTTTGGGGGGGGCCACGGCTAGGTTTGAGTTTGGTGTAGTGTCCAGGGCCTGGAGTGCTTGGGGTTCCGGAGTTAGACCGCAACCTGGGGGCCTTGGGGTTCACATGTACCAAGGCTCCAAAAAGGCAAGGGTTGATGTCGGGTTTGTCAACATCGGGCTTGACAGCTTGCTTAGGGGTCTGAGAAGCCCGTCTCCAGAATATTTCCAGTTGGGAGTGCCACTAGCCACTAGTCTGGTTTAAGGTCTTTGCTTCCCTGGGCTGCCTACTCTCCTTCATGTGGAACACTGGCAGAGGGACCGCTGAGCAATTCCTGAAAATGCTTTCCCAATACCTGCCTCAAGTCTGACTGCCCCGTGTGATGATGACGAAAATGATGACAATGACGACGACGACTGCCTGCTCTTACTGGTCTAGCTCCCATCGGGCAGGCCATCAGCTACCACCAACAAGTCGGGGCTTGTGAAGAAAGTAGTGCCGGGGCGGCAAAGCCAGTGTGTAGGCTTGATCCGGCTGACGACCTATGTTTCGGATTTGGGTTTCGGGCGTAAGGCTGTAGACTTCTAGATTCTAACTATGTTTATGGGCTGGAAAATCCGTGGTATTGTCATGAATAACCCTGAAACCCTGAAAGGGAACCCCTAATCTACACAACCTACAGTCAATCCTAAACCCCCAAAGCCATAAATCCAATCCTACATCCCGAAACCCTGAAACCACCCAAAACCCTCAGCCGTAGGCCCAAGTTAGCCTGGGAACGTAGAGACAAAGGTCCCAGAGCAGATTCGCCGTCCAGTACCTCCAGATCTTCGCGTTGTGGCCACCGTCATGGAAAGGAACTCTAACAATCACATTATACAGTGTTAACATGTGTGTGTGTATGTATATATATATATGTATATAAAGCACATCTTCAGCCTATGAGTATTCTGTATCAATTAACATTGGGTTTGGGCGGTATGTTTCTTCTGACCTCGATGTTATGTCTTGGACATAGAAGCGGATTTTGCAGTGCTTGGTGGTTTCAGGTTCCAGGGCTACTTCAGTGCTTTCGGGCTCTTCTGAAGAAGCGTAGTTGAAGGTCCCCTCAAGGGGTGTGTAGAGACTTTCAGGGTTGAAAAAAATGACTTGATTTAAAATGCCGTGGCTATCGATGTTGCACAATTTAAGAATCCGAGGTTCGTTGCCCAAGGCTCTAAGGTTAGGGTTCGAGGGCTTCGGCTCTGGAATGTAGGTTCTAGGGTTTGTGCGACTGTAGAGCGTGCTGCTTGGAGCCCGGTGTGAAGCATGAAGGGCTGAGCCCTGGTTCTGCTGCTGAGGAGTCCGGAGGAAAACTTCCCAAGTTCGAAACCTTGAAATCTACCCTGAGCCATGAACCCCACATCTTGTATTGCAGCCTCAGATCCACACCCTCCAACATCAAACCCAAAACCGCAAAACCCCAAAGTTTCAAACCATAGACACCTAAACCTCGAAACCGCAAGTCCAAAACCCTAACATCCCCAAAACCTTCAGCCTCAAGCCCAAAACAGTGTCCGATCATAATACTGCGTGCAAGGGCAGAGCACGCAAGGACGCTGACTCCCGAAATGAGCTGCTGGTGCTTGGAGTTGTGATGAGACTGCAAACAGAGCTTGTTTTGGCGTAGGGAATTAAAGGCTTTTCGGCAGATGTGGGTATTTGAAGACATTTCGATATCTATAAATGACCCGCTCCATATGGTAAGCTCTTATCTGCGGCTGTGAAGGAAAAGCCCAACATCAATCGGAAAACTACCACATGGTAGCAACGGCAGGCAGTGCAGCAGCAGCAGCACCAGCAGCAGCAGCAGCAGCAGCAGCAGCAGCAACAGCAGCAGCAGCAAGAGCAGCAGCAGCAGCAGCAGCAGGCGTCGTCGTCATCATCGTCATGAGACCAAGTCGAATGAGGGTAATGATAATCGTGACGATGAGGAAGTCGATAGTGTAGTCTTGTGCACGAATCAGGGTTTTGCAGGTCTGCGGGGTTTAGGGTGTCTGTGTTGAAGTGATGATTCTGCCATCTCACCCTGCAGCAAAGTCAGCGACGCTTTTATGGCTGGGCGCAGAGGTGAATCACGATTTGGACGTACTCAAGCAAAGCAAAGACAAACCTACATGCTACTGGACAGCTTTACAGTAGGTTACAGTTCACATGGCTCAAAAGGTTTTCCTACGCAGCCTTCCCCTAAGCCAGAGGATACAGGAAACGCACATGTACAAGCCTACTTGAAGGAAACTATACAGGTGCCGGCAATCCCTTCAAGCACACTACACACCTGCCTAACCTGATACCTGGGCATGCGACGAGAAGTATTTCAACAGTCTGGGTATTGGTGGGTTGAGTGCCAGCTTTCAGGGCTTGGGCTCGGGCTCTATGCTGAAGAAGAGCACTTAATAACAACTGTAATGCACATGCAGCGATCGTAGAGATTGGGGTCTTTGGCACAGGTCTCGAACCCTCATGCAGTGCATCCAAAGCGAAGAACACCCTCCTAACGTATGCAGCAAGTTCTGCGCTGTACGGGCCCCGCCAAACGTCGGGCGAACAAGGTAAAGTAATGTTGACCAGTCAGAATCGCAAAGGGCAACTTAGATGCAGCCAAAGATGGGGTCGCCATCAGGCAAGCGACGAGCCAATCAAGCCCAACCCTCAACCGGAAGGGCGAAGTAGATAAAACCCCAAGCCCCAAAACCCCCTCAACCCTAAGCCCCTAACCCTGCCGGAAGTCTTCATCCCAGGGGCCCCCGAGTGCTCGACAAAACAAACGAATTACGACTTTAGGTCTTAAGGCTTTAGGGTTAAGGGCTTAGGATGTGGCGGCTAAACTTTAAGGTTTGGGCTTTAGGGCTAAAAAATGACAGGGTGTAGAAAGGAGCATCTTGGTTGCAGCCTCCTGCACAGAACCAAAGCCGCGCGACAGCACAGAATGAAGGCATGAGTCCCCTTTTCCACAGCCTCTCGCTCCCTCACGATGTAGGCCACAATGGCTGGTGGGATCCACGAGAAGGCGATGATGATCACCTGGGTTTCGGGCTTTGTGGTTGTTCGAGGTGTTTTTCAGGCCCCTTGAACGCTGCTTGAAAGTTGCGGGCTGGGGGGGGGGGTGGTTGGGGTGCATGGCTTTAGGGGTTCAGGGGCATGCATGGGGGAGAGTAGGTTCGGGGATCCGAAAATAAGACATGAAGGACCTCAGGTGCCTATACACTCTGGGCGTAGTGTTTAAGGGCTGGAGAGGTTGGGAGAAAGGTCGTGATGGCCCTGCAACAGCTTCACAAGTCCAAACCCGACACGACGTTTCACTTCCATCAGATGCCCACAAGCCTCGAACGGTTAACATATGACACCCCAAGGGCGAATCTAAACCAACGACACTTAATATACGATCACATAAGATGACATAGCACAGGACATACCACGACTACAATCTACCATAATACTCTAGATATGGTCTACAATCTACCATAATATCCGACAATAACCCATAACATACTAAAAATGCTCGGATCTAAGAATACTACATACTAAACTATAACTATAATATGTGCTCAAGCCCCAGCTCTTCAAAAAAAGGCTAGATGTTTGGGAATCAAACCCGGAAGACCTCGAGTGCAAACCCCCCGTAGACTGGAGGATTCTCAGGGGTTGTAGTATTCTTTACCTAGAGTCTCCGTTGTAGTTCCGTTTTGGGGTTACCTTTGGGGACCCTTAACATAGAATGGGTTAAACCAGGAAAGGCACTACAATGGAGACTATAGGTAGGGTTGCTAAAGTGATGGAATGGATGGATGGATAGATAGATGGATAGATGGATATGTAAACAGATAATTAGTTGGTTAGACAGTTAGAAAGTTTGACAGATAGGTGTGTGTATATATATACACACACTTGTAGTTGTAATATGTGTATACACTGATAACGGCGTGCCACCAAGAAAACTATTCCAACTGTTAAGGAATGATAAGTTGGGCTGAGAGCACAATTAGCCTTTTCCCTCGCCTTCTCAGACAAGTTTATAAGGTGCCGTGTACATCCAGCAACGCCGATTGGCAAAAGCTGGTGTCCCAGAGTCGTGCGACCTCACCCCACAGACAAGCGCACCAATGAAGGGCAAATAGCCACCCTTAACCCTAAACCCCGAGCACTAAACCTCCAACCCTTAAGGCTAAACCCTGAACCCTAAACCCTTACTCGAAGTCTACTACTGCTTGCGGTTTCGGAGTTGGGGGCTTTGGGACCAAGAATCTGACATCCTAACTGTTTCGTCATGACTGCTGTCTGTGAGCTGCGAGGTCTCTGAGCCTTGAGGCCCCAGGTTGAGCCGAAACCTCCCAGCTGATGTTTCCACAGACATGGGCCTTGCAGTGGCACAGCGTTAGTGTCTCATAGGGTTTGTGATTGCAGCATCAGGGAGTGCTTCGAAATCGAAGCTAAGTTTAAAGTTTAAACAGTTTGGGAGTCTCAGAAGTAAACAGGGGCTCCCGAGTAAGAGAATCTCCCATTCTTAGGCCCCCAAGTTGGCCTTGGGGCGCCTTTGTTCGAAACGAGAACATTTCTGCTTCTTCGCTCCGGAACGGTGGAAAACGGGATGTTGTCAAAAAGTAACGTCTGCGGCCTCGTGACTCTCTGAAAGCCCGGAGTCCAAGTTTTGGCCCAGGCAAGGGCTAAGACGGAAGTGCAGCGACCTCAAAGCGGTTCCGTGTTTAGGGTTTAGGGTTTAGGGTTGGTGACGGGTATCATCCCTGTTGGGGTTTAGGGCTGAGGGTTTAAGGTTTTAGGGTTTAGGGTTGGCGATGCAAAATCCTCATAGTTTAAGGACTGGCGTGCTATGAATGCCGGAGGCTCTCGGCCGAACATCGCAGTTTGAAACAACGATACGGCATTCTGCCGATGTAGTCGCCATATATGGGCAGCTACGTGCCCGAGGGGTGCATAGGTGCTGAAACATCGCAGGTCTAGTGGCCTGGTGGTAGTGCAGGAGTAGCGCATAAGCAGCCTGCCTTGATGTTCACATTGCGATGTTGGGAGAAATTGACCACGAGACTTACACCTTTTCCTGCTACTGTTACTTACCTTTCAAAACGGATGTACCACAGCACCCAGGCAGGTACCTCAGCCCTCAGCTGCAGGGCACAGCCCAGGCGAGAGTTCTCTTGCCTGCGCAGTCAGCAAAAAACACGGATGCACCGGATGCACCTGTGCCATCGCGTGAAAACCCGCGGCACGGACCCACGAGAACCGGGCAACATTGTGTGGCTTCGATCCTGGTTACGCATGTGTGATGATGGGATTCAGGGGCCCAGTTCTGTCTTTGTCTTGCACTTGTGGCAAGATTTGGGGAAAGCCCCGCAGTGTGCATTGCGGAGGGCTTGGCACTTGGCAGTTTCAATCTTCGGCTTCGGTATGCAGCGACATCGCTGTGTTAGTCCCTAATGTTGGGCTATGCTAAATTATGCGGTATGCTAGCCGCTGATCTAGCGTTTCCGGTTCAGGATACCTGTGCACCCTTGATCCGACAGAGCTGTGCAACCCTAAACCACCAAAGTAGTCATCCACTACTCCTTTCACCTGCCTCTGCGATGGATGAGTCCCCTGACCCAAACCCTAAGATAGTCCAATGCTCCAGTCAGTCGGGCCTTATGACTGCTGCAAGACCCCCTTGCTTTATCCGTGAACCCACTTTGATTAGAAAACACCCATATACAAGCCTTATAGCACCCTTATAAAAACCTGAAAGAAACCCTCATAGATCCCTGCAAGGAACCCGAACAGGGAGCCAATGACAAGTCTAAGTCCCCTCAACCGATCGTTTTTCGAAGCTGTCGGCTTCAGGGCCGTGGTGATCTCAAGCCCAAACCGTTCACAGGCTCGGCTCTTGTGGTTTGCACCCTTAATATAGGGGCCGGATTCTTTTGGAGTCTGGCCGAATAGTTTCCCCCAAGGATGTTTTTTTGTTTCTTGATTTTCCGTAGGAAAAAGGTTGTGCTTCCTTAGGAAATAGTTGGCGTTTTGCACAAGACCATCTTTTTCCTAGGAAAATTTGGTTGTTGCATCGAAACCCAACTTTTTCATAGGGAAAACCAGCAAAACAATGTCTGCGGAGTCTGGCCGTATAGTTTCCCAGAAGATTGCATTTTTTGTTTTTGTGTTTTTCCCTAGGAAAAGTTGCTTTTTGATTGGAAGAGTACAGCGTTGCCGTTACTTGCGTGCTCACGTCGAGCTTAAACAAGTTGCCTAGCGGTAATCTCTTGATTGGAAGAGTACAGTGTTGCCGTTGAGTGCGTGCTCATGTTGAACCTGAACGAGTTGCTTGGCCTGCTCTCTTGAAATGTGAGTTTGGTTTTGGCAGTCTTTCAGGGATGCGCAATCCGGACCTGCCGCAAAAGCTGGTTTAACACCGTATTGACGATACAAGACGAGGGTCGGCAGTTCATGGGAGTGTTACCATATATATCTATATATGTATATGTGCATACATATATGTATATACATAAATGTATATATATATATGTATAAATAT
>CAJNJA010007934.1:0-15794 GCA_905231915.1 Symbiodinium necroappetens
GTGGTGGTGGTGGTGGTGGTACTGGCAGTACTCGCAGAAATAGTAGTAGTGGTGGTAATAGCAGTAGTGGTGGTGGTAGTAGTAGTAGTAGTAGTAGCTGCTGCTGTTGTAGCAGGAGTGGGGGCAGGAGCGGGAGCAGTAGGAGTAGAAGCAGGATTGCAGTGGGAGGTGGAGGTGGAGGAGAACGAGGAGGAGGAGCAGCAGAAGCACGCCTCTTCATGCGCAAAGAAGCCACCATTCGCATTGAGCTTGGCAGTGAACTGCTCCTCGAAGCTGTGGTTTTGCGGTCCATCGGACCCTAAGCACCCCGAAGCTCTATATATCAATGGCTATTTAAATTTGGTCCTCTGGCCACTGACACTTGTAATCCTGCTTATTGAAAGCTTGTTGTGTCAGTTGCGGCACAGTCCTTTTTTGACTGCGCAAGCTATCTTGCAGAGGGATATCGTAGCTATTACACAGGCCCGGGGTTCAACTAGAGGTGTATTCCATCATGATGCATGGCTGTAGAAGCTACGGTAGAGCGACCTCCTGCAAAAACTGAAGAGTCATGTGAATGCCTCTTTACCTATGGCTTCGCGTTCGATTCTGGTCCTGTCGACGCCTGTGGGTTTCGTGTTGTGCGCGTGCTCACGGCTCTGGAGTTCTGAATTCGCCAGCCGCTTCGGACATGGGACAGAGCTCGAGGGCTCAGTTTTTGTTCGCTTTCGGATTTTGGCTTCAGGGTTTTTAAAATCACGGCAAGTTGCTCTTTCATTATGGACTGACCCAAACTGAGCACGAAAAGCACCAACCTTTAAAACAAGTCCAAGCAGACTATCTCTGTTGGACCAATGGTTCGAGGCTACACCACCATAGCGGCAATGACAGCTCCTTTTGCTAAGGCTCCGAACCCTCAAGCCTAGACCTCTCGAGATTCCCTCACAGGCCTCCTGCGCGACATACTCTGCACGAGCCTCCTGCAAGGGGTTTAGATTTAGATCCGCTTCGGGTAAAGTGTCTCGTTGCACGTTACAACACCTTCCGCGGATCCTGGCCCTTTAGAGGTGAACTCTTCTGAAAGGTGAACCCGAAGAGTTTACTCTCCTTTGAGCATACCCGGACAATCGACCGGAAGATGGGGGACAATCCGGTTAGATTGTGTAGAGAATGGCGAAAGCGGTTTTAGCCATTCCAGATTACCGTTTGCACCGAAGGTCCGGGCTCCTGAAGGTAAGGACACACACTCTTCACTTCACTTGTCCTCAGAGTTCGGACTGTTACGAATTAGGCATGCATGCAAACTCTACTCAGCCTGCCCATCAAACCGTTCTCTTACTTACACCTCGACGATGCACTTCTGAAACCCAGGCGAATCCAACTGGATGCAGCAAACCAACGAAGTTCCACCACACATTGGTTTACATCACACTCGGACGAGAAAATTCTCAACGCTCGCCACATCTGCATGGCTGCCGGACGTCGACACCGTCTAATCGTTTCGCAATGTTCAGGACTGATAACTGGCACTTTACACTCAAGCTCGGCACTGCCTCGCAGAAACCCGTGCAGAGTTTTGAAACGCTCACGAACCTTCCTGATCAGTGTCACCCAGGAGAGCTAGTAGAATCTCTGACTTCTGGTTTCTGAAACGCACAAGACTATGAGAGGCCAACCGTGCGAGCCCAGAGGTTCAACATACATCAATAGACACATAGCACATGAGATGAAGCCACAGCAGGCCTCCAGCTCGGCGACCTTCTCGGTAAGCTCGTCATTTTCAAGCCGGAGCGAGACGGCCTGCAGGCAGTTCATGGACATGGCCAGGGATTTAGGGAATTTAGGGGGCTAAGATTGTGATTGTGGCGGTTTTCGCGGCTCGCCTAGCTGTCTCGACTGTCACTGGCAACGAGGAACCCTGAACCTCGTTGTTCCAGGTTTTAGGGCGTGTCCTAAGGGTGAAGCCTTGCTTGCATTGTGCGAGTTGCGCAGGGCTACACAGCTGTCGCGCTAGCATTCCGGTCTTGCCGCAGGTATGCATCGTCGCCATCGTCGCCATCGAACATGATGATGCAGGAGCAAAGGTATAGCATCAGAAATAGCGGAACCATCTGGAATAGCAGTGGTCATCGTCGTTCTTGTCGTCGCCGCCGTCGCACCGCCTGCTGTCGCGGTACTGTAGCGTTTCCAAAGATAAAGCAACAGCATTAGTGGCAGCAGAGGTACTACTTCGTTGTAGCGGTAACAATACCATTTCTGGATACTGACTGTTCAAAGGATACGAACACATCCACTTCCCTTTAGGGGCTCTATGGGGTACGGTCTCAGGCCTCGCTTAATCCCCAAGACCGAAGAAGGAATCATGCTGCGAATGTCTGCGGCCCCGGTTTATGTTGCAGCGTCTTATGGTTGCTTTGTCTGGCCATCACATTTTGCAGTACTTTCTTTGAGGCAAAGCTCCTGGAACGACGATGTCGGCCCTGAAGGCAAAGGAACTGAAGTTCGTTGGTTGCAACCCTGAAGACGAAAGCCGCCTACTCCTCCCGGAAACGCCGGCCTCTGAGGCTGCTTCCAAGCGAGACTGAAGATAGATCTGTGCAAATCGTCCGTCCGTTGCTATGCCTCCCTGCTGCGCTATGCCTAACTCTATTCAATTCAAGACGTTGACCTCAAAAGTTGAAAACCGCTCTCCTTCCCGATACTTACGCACAAAGCCCTGCTTTGTTGCAGCCTCCCGCCGAAGATTCTCATAGGCCGGTGCGTCCTGCAACGTGGATCTTTGGGTTGAAGCCTTGAGGAACTTGAAGACCACGGCAGCTTAAGAAACCCTTACCCCCAAAGCCGAAACTCTAAACCCTTTTGATTGAACCCAGACTCTGCCAATCAACTGGGAAGCGGCACAAAACTCTAAACCCTAAAGCCTGAACCCTGAACTGCTAAAAAGCCCTAAATGCTTAACCCCTTTCTCAACCCTGCATAAATTGAGCAAAGCTCTCGCTCACAACCCAAGCTCCAAATGTCAAACTGAAGATCCGGCTTAAGACCTAGGCTGTAGGGGCCTTGCAACAACAAACTACTTGCGACCCACTTGATTTTCCATACGGTTTTGCACAAAACCTCTATGGTACCACCTACGACCTACGAGTAAGTGAAAGACGTGAACACGAAAGCAGGAAGTCGAGAAGAGGTCATCTTGCTGATGCGTAACTAGTCACACTCTATGTTCTACAAATGTACCAGGATAGGCCCCAAACCTCCTGTATGTAGAATTCATGTGGCCCCTAGCCCGGCACCCTATTTTCTGGCTGCTTAAGCGGCTAAGCCGTGGTATTCCTTGTCCAGTCGCTCGCCCTGGACGAGCGCCTGCTCCACCTGCTGGGCTTCACTGACCCAGATGGAGCCCTACAGCCTAAACAATTAACATGGCTCCGAGATCTGGAGAGGAATGGAGAGAAGACTAGAATGTCAATACTACGGTTAGCACCAGTCAAATCACAATCATTGTCATAGCGATGACCGGGAGTCTCAAGTCCTTCTGATGCTTCGTGCTGGTGTGTCGGGCTTTCAGTTGGGGCCCACCGGCGGTCAGTCAAGGAAGCTTGCAATGTCTCCTACGGAATTTCAACCCGGCACCTCTGCAAACTGCGGGCTTGTAAGTTTGGACTTCAAGGGTCTTGTTCTCGGTCTGGCTCGTTCTCTGTGTGCTGACAATTAACGCTGGATTTCAGCATCCTTCGGCCATGCAGGGCCTGTTGAGGTCCCTGGTCCGATGCTCGCATTTTGATAGGCTCATGCGGCGTGCTGGAGCGGACGACACATTCAAGATCCGAGAGCTCCCCGTTTGAGCGTGCTTGGAGTTTCTAGACGAAGCCAAGTAGAACCAAACCCTGTCGCCCTGAAGCTAATCAAATGGCCTGAAGAAGGGTTGCGAGGAATACTGCCGTGCAAGCACTCTCAGTAAGATTGTGGCAACATCCAGATGAGATGGGAGCTTCTGCACTGCAGGAGAACTTCGATCAAGGCTTTGGTTTGCTATGCCGCCGACTGATACTTTCGGGCAGTCCCCTCACATCTGGACTCCAAAGCTTCACCTAAAGCCTAAAACAACAAGAGCAAATTTCTGCTCCCAGATTCCCGATCCTGAAACCTTACCCCTCTTGGCCACTTTCTTGGCTCCTATGCCTAAACCCTTAGGGTTGCGCGATCACCACGCAAGCCTGAGCCCTCAGAGCACGTGCCTCGGTAACGAGGTCCTGAACACTCATCCTGGGAAAAGGGTTTCAGGTCTTAGGCTCCGGGGTCCGGGCTGGTTGCCACAAGGGAATGGGTTCAGCGTTCAACCCCACCTAGATGCTACACCACCTTCAATCTCTAAACCCTGCAGACTAAACTTGAACCCCTACACTACGGTTCAGGGTTCTGGCTCATGCTCCGGCCAGCCAGATGAGCAAAAATGCAAATACAGAGAAATTGTTCTTGCCTGAGAGCTGTCTGTATCTGTCTGTGTTGTGATTCCCCCTGGTTGTGGTTTTGAATCTTTTTCCAACCCGCCTCGCCTGCATGCCTGGCACAAAGGCCGACTCCTCGAGCTGTCGCGCGGCCTTGCCCGTGGTCTGTTGGGGTCACCTCTCGGGCTTTGCGTTCCTGGCTGCGAACTCTTGGTGCCCTCCGTTGCCGTTCCACTGCCTGCACTGGGAAGAAAACCATCCACTCCCCTTCCGGGTTTTGTTCCTGCCTTCCGTGCGTCTCTCGTCAGCAGTTGATGGCGGAGCTGCTTCTGCATTCGTTTGCCAATCGGCTGGAGCGACTGAGAACAAGCAACGAACAGCTGGAGAAGGACTAGAGAATCTGAGAAAGAGGAGCGAACCGTTCGACAGTGAGATTCTGAGACAAAGCCTTTTCGAAGAGGTTCGCTCCTCTTTCTCAGATTCTCGATACCCTGTCGAACCGTTCGCTCCGCTTTCTGAGATTCTCTGCTCCATTTCGAAGGGTTCGCTCCTCTTGCTCAGACCCTTACGAACTGTTCGCTCCTACGACCCTGTGGTGCCTTTCTAGCCGTTCGCTCCACTTGCTCAGATTCTCTAATCCCTTTCGAACGGTTTGAACATTTGTCAGATTCTGAAATCCCTTCCGAAAAGATCCTTCTTGTTTGTCAGCGTCTCTTGTTCAGTACGCTCCTCCTTCTCAGGTTTTATGGTCCGTTCGCACCTTCTTCGTAGATTATGTAGTCCCTTTCGAGCGGTTTGCTCCTATTTCTCAGACTTTGAAGCGCTGTCGAACGGTTCGCTGCTATTTCTCTCATTCTAGACCGCTCGAAAGTGAGCAGAATCTGACAAAGAGGGGCGAAGCTTTCGAACGGGTCTTGAGGGTGGAACCGTTCGTCCCTCTCGAGAATCTCAGAAAGAGGAGCCAACCGATCGAAGAAAGGACTAGAGAATCTGAGAAGGAGGAGCAAGAGACGAGAGAATCTGAAAGAGACGGGAGAACCGTTCGAAAGGGACTAGACTGACAAGACAATCTTAGAAAGAGTAGCGAACCGGTCGAACTTTGCACACTGTTCGATTTGTGCTTTCCACAAGGTCAGGAGAATCTGAGGAAAGAGAGGAGCTAACCGTTCGAAAGGGACTAGAAGGTCTGAGACAAAGGAGCGAAACCTTCGAAAGAGACTGGAGAATCTGAGAAAGAGGAAGGAGTGAAACGTACACTTGGCATTTTTCTGGCCTGCAAAAACGGTCTCTTTCCTGTCTGACGTTTGGGTCTTTTCCGACCTGTTCGCTTGTCGGATCATAGGGGAAGCCTCTTGCACTGCCCCGTCAACGTTTGTTTCCCGCGCCTCCTGGGTCTCTGTGGGGCCTGCTGGGGTCCCGTTTCCATCTGTTCTGGATGTTTTCCGTTTCTGGCTGCTCCAGCCTTGGCCCCTGGCCCAAAAACCATCGGCAGGGTTCTTTCCCGACCCCGTGCCTGGGGAGGTCTTTATCCGCTTGCCTGAGTCTTCGGTGTTGTCTGGAAGCCACTTCTAAAAAAAAAACTTGCCCGCCGATAACAAAGCCAGCCCGTTTCAGCTTCTGATTCCAAAGACGCATTGAGAGCCACAAAGCCCGTCGAATCCAAAGGCACAGCGTACGTACGTAGCAGTGAATCCCAAAATGCAAATTCTCAAATCATCTCTACACCCATCCTGTACCCTCATCCCTCTCAAAGCCCAAATCGCTAACCCATGCACACTAGCCTCTTTAGATGCCAGGCCCCTTACTGCATCCATTTCTCTCCTGCACCCTGAGGACGCTCGACCCTGAGTCGAAGAAATCCGTTTTGGTCTTTACGAACGAAACCTTCGGAGCCCTAAACGACCCCAGGGCCCTAGCCACCGCCGTCGGGGCATCTTCTTGACCAACTCCTGGCCCAGGTGGCGTCGATCAGTCAAGGCTTCAGGATAGAAGGGTTTGGGTGCTTGAAATTTCAGGGTTTCTGCCCGGTCCTTGTGTCCCTTGACGACTTCTTTCTGAGCTTTCTGAGGTGTGAGGGCTGGGAGTGCGTCTCTCGAAACGAAGTCTTGGAGATCACAGACCCCTAAACCCTGAAAGCCCAAGAGTTGTGAACCCCTACGCGTGAGGATACATAGTTTCTCGGAGATCTATAAGCTTGGCTTTTCTGTTGCCTACGAACTGCTCTCTAGCAAAACATACTTCAACCGCAGCCTGAAGTGCCCCGAAGCCTCCGACCTTACAACTATGTACTATATCGTATATTGTATGCATGTGTGTACATACATATGCACATACATACATACATACATACATCCATCTATCCATGCATGCATGAATGCATGCATGAATGCATGCATGCATGCATACACACATACACATACACACACATAAATATACATACATACATCCATCCATCCATCCATCCATCCATCCATCCATCCATGCATGCATGCATGCATACACACATACACATACACACACATAAATATACATATATACATACATACATCCATCCATCCATCCATCCATCCATGCATGCATGCATGCATGCATGCATCCATCCATCCATCCATCCATCCATCCATGCATGCATGCATGCATACACACATACACATACACACACATAAATATACATACATACATACATACATACATACATAAATACACACAGACATATGTACATACATACATACATACATACATACATACATACATATAAACATACATACATACATACATAAATACATACAGACATACATACAGGCATACAGACATACAGACATACAGATCTACAGATATACATACACACACATGCGTGCATACACGCACATGCCCATGGTGTGGGTGTGTATACATAAACAAATGTATGTATGAATGAATGAATGTATGTATGTAGATATATATATATATATGTGTGTGTGTATGTGTATATATATATATGCACATACACAGGTGTGTACATATGTATGTATATATATATAACGTTTTCGCACATTCCATAACCCGTATACCTGTACATGTATAAACAAATAAACAAAGAAATAATACATGTACATAAATATGTATATATATATATATTATATTATATATATACGTATAATATATATACATATATATATACACACACATTATACACAAACATGTGTGTGTGTGCGTGTGCCCGCGCGTGTGTGTGTGTGTGTATGTACATATGTATGTATGTGCATGTATGCATCTATGTGTCTATGCATCTACTGTCTGTATGTATGTGTATGCCAGAATAACCCGATACCATAAATACATATGCAAATACAAACATTTACACTTGCATACAGATATACATTTATACATATATCCTCATACTATACATATATTGACATTCATGCATATACCGGGTACCTTGCAACTTGTATCATATACCATGTGCCACCTATCATATACCATACACCAGACCCATGTGTCACATGCCCTGTGCCGTAAACCATACATTACTATTACTATCATCGGCCGTAGATCATTGATCACATACCGGTTCACCATTTATCATTCCCCATTTGCGGCTTACCAAATATTCATGCATCTTACTTGTATAAACATAAAAAACAGACAAAAGAATCATGCATAGTTCGTGGTGTGCATTAGAAACATATATTCCTCGGTTGTACTTTGAGGAGAACAACAAGGCTCGACGACTCAAAAAGGCCGCTACAATCCAAGCCTTAGACACTGCAGCCTGAACCTTCAACCCCAGGCCCCTGCTCCCCAAGCAGCCGTGAAGGGCATGAAGCAAACCCCTGAGAAGCGAATCCCGAAAGGCTGCATTTAGGGCTGTGGGGTTTAGGGTCGAAGGTTGTAAGCCTTTTGGGGTCCAGAGTTTTAGCTTTGACTTCGGTGTAGATGTACATTAGAGCCGTGCAGGCCCAGTGCATCGCCTTTTGTGGCGCGAAAGGTTGCACTTTCCCACTTGTAAGGCTACACTCACTTCATCACAACTTTATGCGTTCAGTGGAAGGGCTTAGATTGAAAGCACAATTTTCGATGTTGGAAGCAGTCATGCTCGAGCTGCGAAGGTTGCCTAGCAGCTAGCGTCTGTCTGGCCCCCGGAATCACCACTTGCACGTGCGGCTTTTTGCCCACAGCATCCCCGATTTGCATCTTACCCTCCGGGGAGGAAGCCTAGTCGCTCACTTGTCATCACCTGTACCTTGCTTGCGCATGGTTGTGGATTGGCGGTTGAGAGCATGGCAGGCTGCGGCAGTGACAGAGTTCGAACGCCATGAACCCTACATGAGGGGTCAAGACGCTGCGTGCAGGACGGAGGAGTCGGGTCTCGGCGGCTAAGCTTTCCTTGAATGACTTGGATCAGCGAAGCTCAACGACTTCCAGATACCTGTGCCGAGTAATTACTGGCCAAAACTAGCTCTGACCAATCCTGCAAATTACGGGCTTGAAAACACGTAGTTCTGCAGACAGAAGCAGGGAGACTATCACTGGACCGCTGGGAGGCCACCTGATTTTCTCCTGCCTTTCTGATACAACACTCAACACACTCTAAAGCCGAAAACCCGAGACCAAATGCGCCCTCACCTATATGAGCCTAGAATGAAAGTGCGAAGCGGCATCGCGGCTGTCGCCAGGTGAAAGGCTGCCCCACCAACCTGACAGGCCCGGCCGGGCCGGCCACAAACGTTCGGATTTGTTGGGGGATTTATCGTGGTCTCAGTCCCAATGTGGTCTGCCCAGATCCTAAAGTGGCTACATCTGGTTATGATAGTGACTAGTGAGGATAATGGTGTTGCGAGTGCCCAGTAAGTCTGGTTTTTCCCGATCACACACATGACAATGTTCGCTTTGCCGAGTGCATGACAATTCCACTACTGTGGTGTTTTTTGGTAACTGGTTCGTTACATCTGAGATTCGGAACAAAACGGTAAAGACATATGACTGCTTATGCTGCTATTGCTTCATCCATGTCGCCTCCATGTGCCAATCTTGTGACAGGCAAACCACACTCGGAACTAAATTTCGGACCCACGAGCTTAAGAAAGTGAGGCTCAGGTCCCAAACCCCGGATCCTTTGAAACAAACCCACTGCTCAGCAAGGCGGCGGTGTAGACGCAGGTCAGGCCAGACGACCCGTTTGACCGGAGATCTTGGAGACGGGAGTCTCCACTAACGCTTCGAAATTTTGGGGGACCAAGGGTTGAGGTTCCGAACTTAAGCTATACTGCCGCTGAGTATCTGCAAACTTTCCGCTGCGATGTCAGAGTTTGGATGACTCTCATCGGTGCTTCCGGCTTGCTGCAATCACGGCGCCCAACAGAATGTGCTCAAGAAACGTAAGCTTGGAAAGAGTCTGAACTCTCCCTTGCCAAAACCCCGGATGCCAAGCCACTTCCGCAGCAGCTGCGCTTTCAGGTCCTGGCGCCACCATACAGCCGACCCTGAGCCGAGCCAAATCCACCCGCTGAAAAGGCTACCTCAGGAACATTCGATAAGGAGCGGAGCGGTCTGAACCCTGAATGCATAAACCGTAAACCCAAGCTGCCACGAGTTCGTCCTCGAAGTCGAAGGAAGCCTTCGCAGGTGGAGGCTCCCCAGAGAGCACGAGATGCTGCAGCTGCTGATGGGACACCTAGGTTCTGACAGGATTCAGACTTCTTCTCTAGGCCGCAGGGCACCGGGAGCTTTGTTTCTAACCCTTCCTTCGCCGCATGGCTTCTTACGTTCGAGGCGTTCCTACGAATGCCGCAAGCGCTGTGGTTACCATTATGTTCGTCAGGAAACCGGGAACACTACGAGAATCTCACACTCTCAGATGTCAAAGCACCACCCACACACACACTCCCGCGATCTGCATCATAACTGATGCTCTGTTCTGGGCAATTGCTAGTGCGGGTTATACTCTCCCTTCCTCTTGTTGTTCCACCATGACATCCATGATCATGATTGTCACGATGATTTGGTTCAAAATGGTAAGGCCCCTGGTAACACTCACGACATGATAATGGAGATGGTGCTCATGGTGCACAGGTTCTGGGTCTGCAGATGATGTTGACACTAGTGGTCAGTGTGGACGCGCCACTGACATGCAAATCCCTTCGGCTATGAGGAAAAGACCCACTAACGTTGAGACATGCGGGTTAGGTCGGGCTGCCACAGGCGCCATCGAGCAGTGAATTGGGAATTCGGGGTCATTGTGGGGGGGCGTCTCTCTCTCTCTCTCTCTCTCTTTCTTTCGCCAGGGCTGCAGACGAGGGTTGCCCCTCGCCCGCGCGCATCAAGCGCCCCCGTATGTTACGGGGTCAGGGGTGAGAGTAGATGCAACGCAACATCAAGGCAACCTGCTTTCGTGTTAACGTTAAACTCCGAGACAGAGGCAAGTATCACGACGTTAGGCACCAACGATCGCCTAGCAGGTTGCACTGGGCTGTTCCCAGAGTCGTTGCTGAAGTCTGAGGCCATGGATCGGGTCCCTTGCAATACGAAAAAGCCTAAGTGCCAGTCAGAGCACACTCACATACGCAATCAGGGACTCCGAACACATGCAGGTTGTGCTGGGAGACTCCCAGGTGTGTGGCCGTGTTTGAGCTGCACTGCTTTATCCAGGATCAGAGGACCCCAGGACCCCCAATCAGCAACTACATACGGAATGACCACGATCAGCACATGTGCATGTTCAAGGCTTGCCGGCAAATGTTAAAAGGCGTCGCCATCAACTGCTTCCGCTCAGCCAAATCCCCGAAACCAAGTCCGAAGTAGAACCCAGGAAACCGTCCAAAGTAAACCGGGGAACCTACCAAAGTCAAGCGAACCTGAACAGAAGGTGGCAACGGCGTTCTAAGGACATGCAATCTTCGGCGCCGGTGGGATTCCACCGTCTCCGTTTCTTCACAGCTGCTCCGTGCCGGCAGTGTCGGTGGCAAAGCCCCCTCTTGGGCGTCGGCTTGGAAGTCTCCAGCTTGGGCATTGCTTTCGGCGCTGTCAGTGAGGACGATGGGTTCTCCCCACAGAGCGGTGGTCCACTGCAGCAACAAGGAATGCACTTCCTGGAAGGTCGTGGCCACCTCTTGCTCGGTAAAAGGCATGACCCCTTCTAGAACTTGTTGTGCTCGCAAAATGTTGTATGGCGCGGCTCCAGGCTCAGGGCTCTCTTTCACTCGGCGTGGTACTACAGGATCATGTTGTCGGCGTGCTTCAGGAGGTACCGCTGCATCAGGAGATAGGTGTTCAGGTACTCGAAGTAGGTCTTGAGGTTTGGGCTCTGTGTCGTCTGGGCCGAAGCGAGGGCGGCAGTCACTGCCGGTAGCTTGCTCCACGCGCCTCCGTTTCGGGGAGGGGCTGCCCCCTGCAGCGCTGTCCCGGAACTGTTTTTGAATCCATTCCAGGAGCTCATCCATGTACTTGTTGCATCGTTGGGCCGCCGCCCAAGCTGCACGTAGGGATTCATCCAGATTGGCAACCCCTCGTTCTTCTAAAGCCAGGAAAGAAAAGTTGACTCCGTCTAGCGCATTCTGCGAGGCTGCTGTTCCAGGGAGAGCTCCCGGTGCGTTGGGATCTCGCGACCAACTCTTGAAGATTGCTCGGCCGTCTTGCAGCAAGGCTTCGGCTCGTCGTAGTTCTTTGACCAAGTGCCGCCGAGTTGGTTCATGGTGATGCTGGGCCAAGCTCTGCAGTGCAGCTTCAGCCTCGACGAAAGCGTTAGTGAGCAGAAAATCATAGCTGTGGGCCCCGGCACATCTGCTTGGGCGGGGTTTCCCCCGATGGCCGCTTGGTGGTCGTAGTTGCTGCTCATTGGTGCTCTGGAGCTTGGAGAGGTAGTAGCAGGCGTAAGGTACTCGTTCGGCAGCGAAAAAGATTGCTGTAGCATCTCGTGGAGAATTTTCTGAAGTTGCCGAAGTAGTCCGCTAACTGTGACTTCCCCTTCGAAGTTGGCGGCAACGGAGAACCATTGCGTGTCGTTGGCCGGTTGCAGGGTACAGGGTGAGTTGGTGCTGCATATTTTGTTTCGCTGCTGCTTGCATCTCGTCGCGAAGGTACACCAGTATTCGAGGAGGGCGCCCCCCCTTTTTGCATGAGGGACGTAGCTTCCAGGACTTCCACAGTTGCCTCGGCTGTAGTAGTCGTAGCGGCCGAGGTGGCTGTCGTTGTGGTTGTCTTTGTGTCTGGGGATGTGGTCCTCTTCCCGCCTGGACTTGCTCTTGGACCTGGGCTCTGCAACAATGTGCTTCCATCAACGTCCTGCGGTGGAGGGTCTTCGCTGGGCCAGCTGGTTTCCGTCTCGGATCCAGAAGAGATTGCAGGAGGTTGGGGCGGCTAGCCTTGCTTGCAGCAGCTTGGGTTGTTGCTCGACTGTTCTGCCATCTCGTTTTGGGGGCTTGTGCTTGCGGCTGCGGTGGTAGTTGGGCAGGTCGGTCTTCAAGGGCGCTGTGTTGTGAGGCTGCGGATGTTGGTTGGGACGGATTGGCGAGGTTGGTGCTCCCCGAGGACGATGAGGATGGCTGCTGCTGTGTATCCCCAGCTGGCGGGACTAGCCTCCCGCGCAGGGGGCGTGTGTCCACAAAGTTCTGCGGGTTGAGTCTCCTTTGGCTGCTTCTCTGGGCAGTCGTGGGATCACGTCGTTGTGGTGGCGTTGGTGGGCGAGGGGTCTCAGCTGCAGGGATTGTCGGGAACCCCCCGAGGACATTGACGTCGTTGTCGAACCTGGGGCGCCGTTGCCAAACACGTTCTTGACCTCGCCATTTCAGCCAAAAATTCTCACCAGTCCGCAGTGGCATGCGATCACTCGCTGGTGGCGGTGCATAGTCCACCACTACGAGCCAGAACCTGGGAGTCCGAGCGAATCCAAGTTCGAATCGTGCTGTTGCGATCCATTCCCCGGCCGGGTGTATTGTGACGTGTGTGGCGTCGGGGAGAACTCCCCGGCTGGGCTGTCCTGCCAAGGTCTTGTAGATCACGATGGTGGGTTCGATGTTCTGTCTTGGCGGGTGCCTCACCACTGCGTTGGACGGTGGGGACCAAGTCGACCCACGCCACGAGCCGGTAGCGTTGCCTCTCATACTCAAAATGGTTCTCGGGTGAAGTGGCATCGGCGGAGGAAGAGTTCTAGGGGTGACCCCGTGGACACTCTCTCCCTCTCTCTCTCTCTCTCTCTCTCTCTCACTCTCACTCTCACACACACACGCATGCTCACGTAGAGACACAGACACAAAGGGACTGAGTACATTGCGGATGACATTCAAGCTGCAAGCTCTTTTCATGAAACCCGGGCCTAGTTCCCAAAACCGTACATCCTGCGTACATCATATCTGAATATAGCCGAGAAATCCAAGCTCTGACCCTGTAATCCGGAATCTATGTTGAAACACGGGATGCAGCCCGAGACTCCTAACACATGAATGCCAAGCAGACTACGAGCCCAGAGCTGGCTATGTGTAGAGTTCATGTGCATGTTCAATGGCTCGCAGATGCGCAACGAGGTTTCAAGATGTCCCAAAGCGACTCGGACAAGACACAGAGCTGAATGGCGGCACGCCAGTCAGCAGCTCGAAGAGAACGCAGCCCAGGGACCTTATGTGGAGACAGTCGCTCAAACAGCTTCAACTACCGAGAGTCCGAGTCGCTGATGCGTGGGCGCAAGTTTCATTTTGTCCGAACATTAATGGCTCGGGGCTGGGGCTGGGGCTTCTCGATCTGCAGCTTAGTAAAAGGCCTGGCGGGCCTGGCGTTTAAGATATGGAGCTGCGGCCTTTGCGGCTGCAACTTCATACCTTGCTATGTCCGGAGATCAGTCACCCGGCAGCCCCGAAAGCAGCAGCATTTTATGCTGACCTCAGGATCCCAGCCTCTGGCCCAAAACTTGCATTCACAATCGGCTCCTGATCTGAAAGTGTCTGATACCAAGCAGATGGAATACCGAAGCGCCTCGGAACCAAGCAGCTGGAATACCGAAGCGCCTCGGAACCTTCGGAACCTAAACCCTCGCCACCCTCAAGCTCCTGAGACTCCCGGCCACAGGTCCGAGGCAAAAGAGTGGATGCCGCCGTCGAGGAAGAGTTCCGGCGCCATGTACTGCCTTATGGGTTGGGGGCTTTGGCATTGGGTTTCTGCATGTACCCGCTTCCATTATGTGAACAGGAACCGATTCAAGTGATAATAACATAAATAACATCAACAAAGTTGTCTTTACGGAAGAACTGTACGATCAAGCCGATATTTATCTATCTGCGCATTCGAACCTCTTGCCCCACGTCTTGATGGCATGCAACTGTCCAGCCCCTGCTTCATTTCTTGGTACATGTGTCTGAAATTGGCAAAGCCTTAACCTTTATAGCTGAAACCCCGGGCCCTGCAGTCTGGGGAAGGTCGGGGTCACGCTGTACCGTCCGGCCTAATGCTCACGCAACTCCGGACTTGCATGTGGGGATTCGTTCGGGGCTTAGAACAGAATGAAGAGGCTCAGGGTTTAGGATTGGAGTTTGGACTCTCGTTGGGTGCTTTGTACACGAATTCGGCCTACGACGGAACGCTCTAGAACGGCGACAGGGCTGTGGCCTATCACACTTCACATCGTGACGTTGATTCCAGGCCCGAGACCATGAGAAGGGTGCAGCAACAAGAGACCTAGAATTGTGAACTGCTGTTCGGTGACTTGCATGGCTACATTGACAGTTAAACCACATCTAGCAAGACCAGACATGCACAGCGAACATGCGAGCGGCCAGTGAAAACCTCGACTAGATCCTCGCCCCGGAACCCCAAGCCCGCTAAACCCTAAGTTCTCTTAATCACTCCAGAACCTCAAATCTCAGTAAGCCCTCGGCACTTCTCAGGCCCAAGGCACGGCGAGCCCTTCCGAGGCGGCTGCCGCCCTTCGGCCAAAGCGCGCTCGATGGCTTCGACCCGCTGTGCCTGGCTTCGGGCTTCAAGCGGCTTCAAGCTTCGATGTTTGGAGTGGCTTTTCCACCACCATCAGCAGCAGCATCACCATCATCCCCGGTAGCGTCACCATCATTAGCATTATCACCGTCAGCAGAATGGTCACCATGACCACCGTCATCAGCAATCTATTTCTTCCCTCAGCATCATTATTATCATTATTACAATCATCACCATCACCAAGGCCACTAACTGCAGCATGATCGTCATATAGCTGCCTTGCTATTTGCCGATAAGCCCGCAAGATACCCGCCTTCTGAATAGTTAGCTCGTCAGGCTGCTGCGAAGTACATACTATTTTGTGAATAACTTCTGCATGGTACCGCCTTGCCGTGAAAGGAAAAAGCATATTCTGGAATTCTTTGTGCTAGCGCATGGATTACTATCGTGCGTTCCTGCTGTTTTCGGGGT
>CAJNJA010007935.1:0-15794 GCA_905231915.1 Symbiodinium necroappetens
CTTAAGGCTCCAAGGAACCTCCTAAACAGGGCCCGGTACCTCCTAGTTGGGACCCTGGGTTCTCAATGCTCTTTCAGTTTGAGGGCCCATGAGCCTCAAGGTAAGACAAGACTTCAGGGTGTAGACGTTGAGGGTTTAGGGTTCATTGTGTAGAGGTTCTGATGCGTTCTGATGTCTTGTTTTGGGCTTATCAGTTTGGCTTAGGGTTTAGGGTTTAGGGGTTTAGGGATTGATTGTATCAGGGTGCTTATAAGGCCTTAAGCAGGTTCAAAATGCTGATGGGGAAGGGAATTCCAGGAATTTCGCAAGTTCAATACTCATCCAACGCACCGATGAATCGCCCCCCCCCCCCCCAGTCCCCCCCCCCAACACTAAACCCCAAACCCTATAAACCCAAAACCTAAAACCCTGAACCCTAAACCGCAACCCAATACGTCTCAGTCTCTAGATCGCATCCGAAATCCACCTAAACTCCTCTCACCCCTGGGGAACCTGAACCCCGAAGCCGAAACTCAAAAAGGCACCATAGAAACCCCAAGGAAAGTCTTGCAAAACCGTACTGAACCCCGATAGCCTAAACCCTAACACCTGGTTTAGGGCAAAGCTCCCTTCAAGGGCCCTGAACCCCAAAGCCGCTCCGAGCCCCCGAGCAAGATGCCGGTCCCCGACCCGATCGCGCCCAGAAAGTCGGCGACGATGGTTAGCCTCGGGTGTAGGATCTTCCCTAAGGGTTTTTGTTGGGGGTTCAGGGTTACGGTTTAGGGTTTAGGGTTTAGGGTTTAGGGTTAACCTGGGGTAGGGTTGGCCCTAATATCCTAGGCTTCTGAAGGACTTGTGTAAAGAAACCATAGTAATTAAGGAGCCCCAACGAGGCTCAGGTCTGTATTGGATGACGGAGTGTGTACTGTGGGTGCTTCTCTGTCTAAAGGCGTTTATGCTGTTGTTCTCTGGCAATGTTTTTTTGGTTTTTGGGCTTTGAGAGGTTTAGTGTTTGGCAGCGTTTTCTGGTTTGGGGCTTGGAGAGATCTGGAAATCAGGTATCTGCGATGTTCTTAACCTTGAGCCTTGATCCTAAGCCCTAAATCCCACAACCAAAGCCCTATAAACCCTATGCCATACCCTACTCCTCGGAAATCATTCGCAGGAAACTCGCATCCAACCTTTGCTTTCAAGAACTGCCTCTCACCCCTCAAGGTGTAGACCCCAAACCTGTAAACTAGTGCAACGTATAACATAGCTACCTCAGAAGACTCTACTCAGACCCTTTATGGCCTTTATGCTTTGAGGTTGCAGCCAAGACACATACCGATGCACATCCCCCCAAAGGCGGCTGCAATGGGCACGTACCTCCCCAAACCGGTGCAGGCCGGCTTACAGCCTTTCAGGCTTCAGTATGGGATTCAGGGTAGCCCGGCCTCTTAAACCGGAAGGCCTGAAATTGTTGAGCTACGGTGTAGGGCCTTTGGGCGGTTTAGGGTGTACGGATTTAGGGTTTAGGGTCTGGGTTTGCCAAATTTACGGTGTAGGACCTGGTGCCTATGGCTGGGACATTTGGAGAGGTAGAGGGCTGGCCGGAAGCTTTCACACGAAACACGCATCTTAAGCGACGGAACCAGGATGCAACAAATCCTTCAAAGCACTGACAGTGACGGTTTAGGGTTTAGGGGTTTAGGGTTTAGGGAAACTCCTTGTCACGGAGCACAGGTTCAAGACGTGTAGGAGAGACTTCTCCCGGTAGCCTTTGAACCTCGGACACTGCAGGGGCGACAGCAGCAAAGATGCAGTGCACCGTGGATACTCATGGACCGGAAGACAGCATGTGGATTATGATGCCTGAGATGGATAGATACAATCTTAGAAGGAAACAATGTGAAACAGAGAGAGAGAGAGAGAGAGAGAGGGAGAGAGAAAGACAGCTGAAGATAACGATCCAAGAACGACAAGCATGAAGCTCAAGCGAAACAAAAAAGAGAAGCACAAGGAGAGGCCTGCGGCTTACAGGCTTCCCGCATTGCGTGCGCATGGTCCATGTAAAAATACCCTAAACCCCAAACCCTAAACCCTAAACCCTAAACCCCAAACCCTAAACCCTAAAACCCTAAACCTGAAACCCTAAACCCCAAACCCCAAACCCTAAACCGCCCTGTAATTCCCAAAACCTACACCTGGCATCCTGAACCCCAAACCCTACAGACTTCTACGAAAGTCACGAACCCTTACAGATCTCAACCACAAGCCCTAAGCTTTCCAAGCCCTGGCCCTGGCCCTACTACGTTCTAAAGCCCTGAGGCACAAGGCCAAGCAACTCTCGTACAGTTTCAATCGTAAGTCCGTCTCTGCGTCGAGTAACATACATGTGTAATCTGTAACATATATGTATATATAATATACACACGCATACACAGACAGAGACAGAGACAGAGGCAGCAAGACTTGGAAGACGTCATGTCTTGTAGATTCTCTCGTAGTCCCTGTTCTCATTGTTAAGGCCGCTACATGACGGCCAACATACCCTGAGGCTACATGTGCCTGTCTAGTATATACTTTGGCCTTAAAGCAACCCCTTTTTTTGGTACTGCGGGGTAGGTACGTGGAGCCTTAGGGATAGTTTTTCCTGGACCGGCTGATAGTTCGGGATCTTTGAGCTGCACAGTAAGTAGGGCTTTCGCTTGGGATTCATGGCATGCCAGGGCTTATAAAGTCCTAGCCTTTAGTATGGCTTAGGGGATTTGAGTTGCAAAGGTCCAAACCTCGAGGCATCAATGTTTCGGGTTTAGGGTTTCGGGTTTTGGCTTTTGGGTTCAGGGTTTCGGGTTTAGAATTTCGATCTGGTGGTGAGAGTTCTTGGGTCCAGGCACCTACACCGAATATGTCTGGCTGTTCCATTTTGGGTTTCACGGCTCTCTACCGATCTATAGGGGTCTCGTGGGATGTTATCAGGGGTCTCTAGGGTACTTTTTATGTACCTTGCGAGGTGGCAGTTTTACAGTGATGATTTCTTTTGGACCGAGACAGAACATAACCTGGTACATATGTTGCAGCATCTGGACGCGCACCGTTCCCCAAGACAATTCCCATCTGAAGGGTTCGCATGCCGATAGCCAATAGAGGCAACAATAAGGCAGTAGGCCCAAGGGGTGCAAGGTTCAGGGGGATTTGGTCGTCTCTAACTCCCACAAGAAATCTGGGCAAGCAGTTACGAGAGGCATGTATACTGATGTCTGCATGACGGTGCATGGACCCGCCGGGGATTGGGCAGTGGGGGGAGCCATACTTCCTAGGTTCCCCAGTAACTCCTTTATAGCAAGGGTACTCCTTTTCCTTCGATTCGGCTTTAATAGGGAGACCCCCAAAAAACAAAAGGCAAGAGGGTGCTACTGAGGAACCTAGCTTCTATTGAAGCTCTCTTGCGCGGATGCTTGGACCCTTTCGGTCTATGAGTTTGAGGAAAGACAAACATAACCCCCTTAGAAGGTAAGCAGCAAATGTATTTGTTGGGGTTCCTTTGATGAGAAACCATAAGCCTATAAAGGAACATACCCAAAAATCGGTTTATTAACAAACGCTGCGCAATGGAAGTCTAAACCCTAAACCCCAACACCACAGCCCTAAACCCTAAACCCTAAAACCCCGAAACCCTAAACCCCAAAACCTATAAACCCTAAACCCTATAAACCTTAAACCCTAAACCTTATACACCCTATAAGCCCTATAACCCCCTAAAAACCTTAAACGCCCCCTAAACCCCTGAGCCCTTTAAGGCTGCAGCATGATCTGTCTATCTCTCAGCATCTTCGCGACGTCTCGCGAGGACGAGCCGCTAACCTCTGCAGAAAAATGGAGGAATGGGGGGTTTTTGGGACTACTATACGGGACCTCAAGATTTTAGGGTTTAGGGTTTAGGGGGGAATGGAGGAATGGGGTTTTTGGGAATGCTACAGGGGACCCGGTTTAGAGTTTAGGGTTTAGGGGTTTTAGGGCTTAAGGTTTAGGGGACCTTAAGGGACTATCATAGGGATTTCCCCACGAAGAACCAGGGAGTCTTAACCTTCTGTTTCAATAGGGGGGGGTTTAGTGCCTCAGCGTTTAGGGTTTAGGGCTTGGGGTTTAGGCTTAGGGGCTGAGGGTTTGGGTTTAGGGGTCTAGGGTTTAGGGTTTAGGGGGGGTGCATCCTTAGCTTTTAGGGTTTAGGGCAAGTTTAGGGCTTATGGTAGAGCTCCTTCTCCCAAGGGGTCCTAAGTACCCACATAGGGTCCCCGAAAAACCGCTATGGTTTGGTTAAGTATCCCCCATATGGCTACTGAGGATCTTTCGGGGTGTTCAATTGTAATACAAGGGGAGCTGTAAGCTTTGGTATGGCATGTTTATGGGGCTCTCTGGCTTTCAGGGTTTGGGGTTTAGGGTAAACAGTCCGAAGCCCCTCCGAAATAGTTTGTTCTCGGGTAGAACCCCTGAAACACTAGGTTGTTGGATCCTCAGGTAACCCTAAACCCGAAACCCTCAACCGTGATAACCCTAAACCCTATAGGCCCAGGTAGAGTTGCGGATTTAGGGGTCTATTTTGGAGTATCAGGGTGCAGGCTTGGCGGCCCTATACAGTTGAATTAGGGTTAAGGCTTTAGGGTTTTGGGTTTAGGTGTTTTGGGCTACAGAAGGCTTAATGAGGGTGCAGGCTTTAGGGTTTAAAGGTTTACAGTAGGGATTCGGTTCAGGGGTTTATAGGCTCTAGGGTCCAAGGTTTAGGGTTTACGGGTTAGGGTTCGGGGCTCGAGGGATTTTAGCGTTTGGGGTGGTATCGCGCTTGAATGGGGAATCTCGGATTTCAGCCGGGGTGGGTTTGGTGATCCATGGAGTTGGGGACAAACCTGAATCTCTGAATCCGACCGAAACCCTAAACCCTAAACCCTGAAGCGTATAACCCTGCAAAGCTCAACCCCCCCCCCCCCACCCCACAACATCCTGAATTCAAGCGCCTCCCGCCAGAGCGACCCTCCCTCGGGGATCGAAGCCTCTATGAAGTATTTGGAGAAGATCGCGCAGGAAAGGAGCCTGAATCTGAGATTTGGATCCAAATCAACAGCCTTATCCACACGACCTAGGGTCTGGGGGTTGATATCGGGTTTCTTGTGGCTTTGCTGCTAGACTCCTTATTTCCTATTGTCATTGCCCAGAGGGTCCTTTTCGACACACCCGAAGGCTATTCGCTTGGGAACCTAATTTCAGATTACTAGGCTGTATCAATGTACCCTCCGAAACTAAAAGCCCGAACCACTGTACTCCCTTAGGCCCTAAACCCTCCACCTGAAACTCCAAACCCTTAGCGCTAGGAAGTCTTATGATCGCCATATAAGGAGCCCTAAGGGTCCAAAGGACCTAATAATTAGGTATTTAGGTTTCGGATAGTAGTTAGATATCTTAGTATTTGGGAGAGTACCTGATTATTAGGTTAGGGGAGGACTTTCTCTGCAGACCTGAGTCCCATCGCCTGAGCCTTTGGGGTTTTGGCAGGGTTTGGGGCTGCTTGCCTTAAGGCTCTAAGGAACCTCCTAAACAGGGCCTGGTACCTCCTAGTTGGGACCCTGGGTTTTCAATGCTCTTTCAGTTTGAGGGCCCCTGGGCCTTAGGGTGAATATGAGTACAAGCTTGCCAGGTTCGCATTCCCAGAAGCCACTGGTTTCTCCAGTGAAGCACAGCAAGACTACCACGTCCTCGTATATAGTTAGTCTCTATACAGTGAAACAAGCATACACCGTGAGCCCTAGACAGGGAAGCTTGCACAGCCCAGGCTTCTGACCCAAAGCCTTCTACGGTTCACCTGAAACTCTAACTACCTACAATTTTGTTTATGGGTTCTACCTACTTTATTTTGGGGTGATGGCTGCTAAACTGCAGGCAGAGAGAGTTACAGGCAGGGCCTCTTATCATATTTTGTTGGGGTTTTGGGGACATTCGCGCGGTGTCGGCTTAGGGTTCTAGGGTCCTATAAACCCTAAGATCCCAACCCCATAAGCCCTCTAAGCCCAAAACCTGTTGAGGTTTTGAGTTCAGGGTGAACCGCTCTAGGTACCTGTGATCGCGCGGTTTACAGCTTGAGGTTGACGTATCAGGCTTCCTATTACTTGTTTCTTTAGGACTTGGGCTTTCGTGGGGTTAAGGGTTACAGGCTACCTAGACCTTCCATCTATTCCATCTACCCTCTATCAGACCCTCAATACCCATTAATCATTTGGGACCACATATACCCCTGTTTGAGGAGGGTCCTGCTATTCAAACATAAGGCCAAAGTATATCCTATTGGGGTACATGGACCCATGTAGGGTTACAGGCTATTCAATCATCGGCAGTAGCGGCTCAAGGGCTTTAACAACTCCGCGAGTCCCAGTGGCCCTTCGAAGGCTTCCGCGGCGACCCTTTCGCCTTCCTTGGGCCGGCCACACTTCTGAGCTTCCGCCTCCGCATCGCGTTGCAGCTCGCAAGGACCCATAAACGCCATTACCATGATCGCGATCGGCACCGTTTTTGTTGTGGTTCCGCAAGGGATAGGGCATCAGGCGGAGAGGCATCAGCAGGATCTTGCCGCGCTCCACGGAGCGAAAGCGGCTACTAACAGATCGATGTCGGAGTTGCAATTAAGACAATCACAGGCAAGACGACTTCTAGGAAGATCCAAACATCCTAACATAGGGCGTCTAATTCCCAAATGAAGCGACGTAAAGGTTGGAAGGAAAGTCGTAACACACACCCAATCGCCTCGGAAATCGCCTGAACGTCAAAACGTGCTCCTTTCACTGGTTGGCATGAGGATTAGCAGATGGAAACTTGCAAAGCTTGAGATTTCGGCATTTCGTGTTCCAAAAAGTTCCAGCCGCCACAAATCCCAAAGACCTAACAGGGGTCGGAAGGATTTGCAATAGCATCCTGAAGATTCCTAACTGAAAGCCTCACCCAGAAACCTTAAATCCCAACCCAAGCTTGTAGTCCCTGCTAAATACATTGAAACCCTGAGCCCTACATTTTCATCCCTATTAAACCGTCCGAAAAAGCCAGGGCTTCCGGCACGAAGAGTATGTAACAGAAGGCGTGGAGGGGATCGTCGATGATGTTGGCGAAGGTGCTGGGAGGGGAAATGTAGTAGGCGAGTCCTGTGCAGACAGGACGGTTTAGGGAATGCAGAGGCGCCGGCTGCGTGGACAAGTACTTCATTGCGGAAGAAAGTGTCCATCCAAAGACCAAGCCTCAAACCCTGAACCCAAACACCTAAACCCTAAATCCGAAATCTTAAACCCTAAACCCAAACACCTTGACCCTAAACCTTAAACCCTGAACCCAAGCACCTACACCTTTCAGTACCCGAACCAGTCTCTGGATGCTAAGTCTCGAGACAAGGCCTTTAGGGGTTTAAGGTTTAAGGCTGAAGGGTTTAGGGGTTTAGGGTTTAGGGTCTAAGGGTTTAAGGGTTTAGGGTTTAGGGTTTAAGGGTTTAGGGTTTAGGGGTTTAAAGGTTTAGGGTAGAGGGTTTAAGAGTTTAGGGTTTAGGGGTTTAGGGTTTGGGGGTTTAGGGTTTAAGGGTGTAGGGGTTTAGGGGTTCAGGGCTTTTTGGGTTTAAGGCTTTAGGGTTTAGGGTTTAGGGGTTCAGGGTATAGGGTTCTAGGGGTTTGGGGTTTAGGGCTTGGGGTTTAGGCCGTTTTTGGGGGTACGGTGTAATAAGTATGGCAAAGAAGCTTGAGGAATAGTACTGGTAATAGCTCAGGCCCCTAATAAGTAATACTTGAACTGGTGCAGGTACCATGCTCCACCTCTCTCACGTTGCACTCCCCATGCCTGCATCATCATGGGTTATATAGAGATAGGGGCACCCGATACCTACACACCCTAAACCCAAAGCCTCCCAGAACAGTTTGACAGCCAAAATACATCTTAGAAGCCCTAAACCCTAAGCTCTACAACCCTGAAGCCGTAAACCCTAAACAAAGAATCCTGAACATCCTAAACATCCCCTAAACATCCAGAAGCCTTAAGGGTCCCCAACCCTAAAACACGAAAGCCTCAAATGCCAGTCCTCCTATTGGTATGGACTCGCCGCCATAGTCTGTATCTTCCCACTGGCCCAGTAGGTTGACCAGCATGTTCGATTTGAACCTCAGTGCGGGGTTTAGGATATCCAAGGGTCTAGCCGCTGGCCTAGGACCCTAAAGCCTAAACTTAAACCCCTAAACCGGGCCTATGGGTCATGGAGAGCATGTTAGAGGTGCATGGCAGTGCATGGGGTTTAGAGTTCATGTTATGGGGTCTGGGCTGAGTGGTCGGAGGCTTTGGGTTTAAAACCCCTAAACTTAAACCCTAAACCCTACACCCATTGGGGCGGGTGGTAAAGTCTGGGATTGCGTGAGGGCTCCGGGAGCACCAGCAAATCCTTCCTCTCGAAAACTTCGCCCAAGTCCTGGGCCTCGAAACCCTCAACCCCACAGCCCCAATCCTTAAAGCTTAGGGTTTTGAGTTTAGGGTGTTGGTTTTTAGGGTTTAGGGTAGGGCTTAGGGTTTAGGGTGCTAGGGTTTTAGTGTTGAGGGTGTTAGGCTTTAGGGTAGGGCTTAGGATTTCGGGTGTTAGAGTTTTAGGGTTGAAGGTGTTAGGGTTTCAGGGTTTAGGGTAGGGCTTAGGGTTTAGGGTTTTAGGGTGGGGTCGAGGGTTTAGGGTAATGAGACGATGGGGGTAGAAGTGCCCCCACAGGTGAGGGGGTAGAGGCGGATGAGCAAGGGAGGGAGAAAGTAGGGAAGTAGGAAGGTGTAGGGCCAAGGGTTTTGGGGTTTCGGTGTCTGCCACGTGCAAGTGGTGCATTTCGGTGAACTTTGCCAGGAGCAAACGTCAAAGGGCTCCACATGTGGGATGAGTGCACATGGGGACAGTCCATCGAAGGTCCTTACAAAGGGGGCTCTCATCCCGCCTACTTTCATCCCATCTTTTCATACGAGAGTGTGAAATGTAGGGGACGTTAACATAAACCGTTGTCATCGGTACCCCTAAATCAGAGTGCCCGAATCTTATGAACATCCCCATATATGATCACATCACGATCCTCCCCAAAGCACTGCCATTTTGTTGGCCCTGAAGCCCCCAGACCCTAAAAAACCCTAAACCCCAAAGCCCCCAGACCCAAAATCCCCAGACCCTCTCCCAAACCCACAGCCACAAAATCCCGAAACCCAGAACGCCGGGATCGCAGCCGCCGGTACAGCAGCTGGGAGAAGAAGTAGAGGTTAGAAACGAGAGCCTTGGAGACTCCCCCACTCCCGCAAAGAGGCTTTGCAGGGGTTTGTAGGGCTTTGGGAGTTCAGGATTCAGGGCTTTGGGGTTCAGGGATTAGTAAGGGGCTTAGGGTTTAGAGTTTAGGGGTGTAGGGTTTAGGGTTCAGGGATGTTCAGTTCTGGCATAAGTAGGGCTGCCAGATGAGGAACTACTGCTGATGATTAAAACCCTGCATTACCTTGAAGACCCGAAACTATGGGAATTATGGTATATTCCTTATTATGGGGTAATGCAGGCTTCATATCATCAACCGTATCACGGTATCACTACATGGCGTGTGTACCCCGTAAACCCCGAAGCTGAAGCCTGAAGTCCTAAATCCCAAACCCACGGCACCCCATCACTGAACAAAGGCACCTAGCAGGCCATTAGGGAGAAGTTTGTAGAGCTGTAACTACCCGAAAACTTACCAAGGGACCCTAATTAGGGTTCTGGTACTTACTAGGGTTTAGGGTTTAGGGTTTAGGGTATAACTGTACAAAATGGCTATACTTACTACGTCCCCGACCCTCCGATAGAGCCGTGCGTGAAAAGCTTCGGGCTGGTCAAAGCACCCAGGTCAGGTTCATTTACGTATTGGTTTTAGGGTTATAGGGTTTAGGGTTGTGGCCGCACTATATAAACGAGTATTGTGGTAGCAGGTAGTATTAGAAGTCATGGTAGTAGCATAGCATAGTACTTGGTGGGTTGCCATGTGGGTCTTTTTTTACACTAGCTTTGCCACCTAAAAAAGCCCTATGAAAAAGTGTCAAAGACACCGATGAAATGAAGGAAAAGCCGATCTCACAAAAGGGGGGTGGGGTCCCCAAGCTAACTATGGACCCTATCACCCTCAGGCCCCTTACATCCTAAACCCTTAAACCCCTAAACCCGAAACCCCTAAACCCCTAAACCCCTAAACCAAGGCTCCTAACACCCTATAAACCCTAAGCTCGAAGCTTAGCGTTACTTAGGGGCTCTTGGGGCCTGGATGGTTGAGGATTTGCGGTTTAGTGTTTAGGGTTGTAGGGTTTATGAGTTTAGGGCTTAGGGCTAATGTGTTTAGGTTTAGGGCTTAAGTTCTATTCAAAGCCTGGGATGCGCTTGTGGCTAGAGGAGTATGAAGAGGAAGTGCAGCAAAGTGTCCTTCCTGTCGTGCTTGTCTTTTTGTGCAAGGCCTAAGAACCACCTAGATCCCAATACACCCACTACAAAAAGCCGCCATTTCTCTGTTACCTGCTTCGTGACTTCTGGTACCCCAAAAACCTTGAAGCCTGAGTGAACCCTAATCCTCCAGCGCGGCGCTGAGTTCAATGGTTTAGGCTGTAATGTACAGAGACAGGCACATGACATGAAGGACGGAGTAATACGACCGTCCTGTAGTCTCGATATAAAGACATCATGGTACTCAGAACCCCCTTCTAAAGGTTGACTTCTTAGGCCCTATAGTAAGCACCCAACAGGTTAAGGCCTCAAGGTTAGCTAAGCCCCAACCAGACTAATCGTTGACTGTGATACAGTCGACTCTCAAACCTGGATGATCGGAAGGCCTTTTAGGGTTTAGGGTTTATATAGGGTTTAGGGTTTAGGGCTTATAAGGTATTAGGGATAAATATACTCACGGCGTTTAGGGTTCAGCGCTCAGATGATGAGGGATCAGGGCTTCAGGGTTTAATTAGGGCGCTTGGCAGTATGGTAGGGCTTGGGGTCATCACCTGACCAAAGACTGAAGAACAACAACGACGAACATCTGCACAAAGATCCCCCAACCCTCACAATCCTTGCTGAGACCGTGGCTGTTTGGAGGATGATGGAGATGTTGGAGGTGTAGAATAATCTGACCTGTGCTTCGTCAGGAAACCAACGATGCCCAACGACCTTCGAGATCTACCTAAGCTTCAAAAAATCTTTAGAAAGGTAGGTTTGGGGGCTTCATGTGGGACTTGGGTGCTGCTGACCTCACGATCTTCTGAAAACCCGAACCGTGAACCTGGAAGAGTCCAAATTAAAGGGGTTTGGGGCTTTATGTTAACGTCGAGGGGTTAGACTCTGGTTTGTCTTTTTTGGTGGCATTTAGGGCCTATATTCTAGACTTCACCTAACACCTTTCATCGAAAGAACAAATCAAGGGCTTTGGCACATGGCCTAGATCACAGTTGCCAGTGGCGGAAATCCCCGTTTGATTATGTTTGGCAGGGTCTGAAATTTCCAGACTCTACACGCGCGTTCTCTTGCTGCGGCGACGGCTCGCCGTCGTGCTGTACATGGTTGGAACTTCCGGGTTTGGGTTTAAAACTTCAGGTCAAGTGCTTCAGGCTACAAGTCGTAGACTGCCAAAACAAACGGTCTTGGAGCTTGCCTTTTCGTGACCATCGAGCAGCCGGACCCCACTCAATCTTGCTTACTCTTTGGACCCCTTTCAGCTAGTCATTCTTCCTTTCGTACGGGGTTGGTTTTCGGGCAGGCCCCAGGATGCTCAACACGCAAGACAAGTTTGATCAAGCGACAAGGGTTCGGCCGTGAAAGCAGCAAAGAAGCAAGTCGTACATATTCTCGGCCACGGACTGCCCACTGCATCCACTGCCGAAGAAGTTCCCCTCGCGTCACTCATGACAGCGTGTCATCTGAAACGACGAATGTTGCGCCTTTCTTGCGCTGGCTGATGCAGCTCTCTCGGCTTTCAGCTGCGCCTCAAGGTGACGGATTCGCTGGAGCCACTCCCTTTGCGAAACTTTCTCGTACTCTGCGCAGCATAAGTCTTTTGCCAACGACGGCTTCCTTTGCGAACAGCTGTGAGACTGGTGCCGCTGTTGTCTGCAATCCCACGTGTCACGTTTGGAGGATCCACACGCGAAAATCGTGGCTCTGTTGCATAGATGCCCCTTGGCCGCACAACAAAACAACAGTTTCTGGTAACAACCCTGATAGCAAACATGAGCAACAGTGCCAGAGGAGCGCACAGGTACTGTTGTTCATTAGTTACCTTTCTACTTGCTTTCCTTTCCGGATCTCCATACTATGACAGGTTTCGCTCTTCTTAGTCTTAGTACTCTTCTAGCCCCCACGCGCCTACCTACACCGACAACTCAAGACAAGACCGCCTTCCGACGATATCTAGTTTTAAGGCCTTTAATGTTCAGAAAGGGGTTCTGGGTAGTTGTTACAAAAATTTATCAGGAAATGTAGGGGAACACTAAACCCTAAACCCTAAACCCAAAGCAAAACCCGACTCCAGTGAACACTGACATGCCTTGTTCCGACAATTGTCGTAGGCTTTTAATCTCAGACTGGGCCCTCGGGCAGGGTAGATGCCGCGGTGGCCGCGGATCTTGTGGAATTTGCAAGACAAATCCACCTCCCGAGGAGGCTATTAGTGCGTTAAGGGGTTAGGGTTTCACCTCGCAAGGAAGGGCGTAACCGATGGAAGTGCAAAGGCGCAGTGCTCCAGTATGCATCTGAAGCTTCCCGGAGAAGCTCTACAGCCATACCAATGTATGCACAGCCAGAGAAATAGCTCATCAGTTAGTGCACTACTTTGTCTCCGGCACCCCATGCCCTGTTCAGATCTTCCACAAGTGATTAGGATTTTCGGTGTCGGACCATTGCCCTGAACCCTAAACAGATAGGCTCTTGTGGGAGAAAATGAGACAGGTGAGTTTCGGTGGCTGAGGCTCTGCAGCTAGGGTTGATACTGTTGATGATATAAATCCTGCATTAAGGACCCTAAACTATGGGAATGATGGTATATTCCTGATTGTGGGTAATGCAGGATTTACATCATTAACCGTAGTTTGGGGATTACTTATAGTCTCCACTGTACTGTAGTTCATCTTTCGTTAACCACATTGATGTTATAGGATCCTAACCATGGAGACGATAGGTAGGACCGTCGAGGGCTTCCTTACTGTCTGTCTGAGCAGCTACCTTAATATGGGGACCTGAAGCATGAGAACTGGACTAGGGTTTTGGGATGCATCCTACTGAAACTACAGTGGAGCCATTTGGAAGGGCTGTTTTTCAATCTTGAAGCTCCTATACGACACAATCGGTGCAGGCCATCGGTTCTCGGACTTGGCTTCTTAAACTTTCGGACTCGAGCTTGTGGCTCTGAGCTTCTACTGGCATCCTGGTCTTTATCACAAGGCGCTAGGTGCGTGTGCCATGAACTGTGAGCAGCCTTATACAGAGGCCTCCAGGAATACTAGTACTAGTTATTGAGACCCCCCCCCCCCTCCGTTTTTTATGAGAATATCTTCGTGCTGCTCAAACAGTGGTAGACATTATTTGTTTAGGCTTCCAGGATAAGGGTTCGCAAGTCTACTCGTCATCGATGCTACTTGTCGAATGCAGCGTGCCGGGGGGACGCCGGGTCGAACATGTGTCCCTTCGCATCATATGGGGGTTTCCGAAAATAGGGGACCCTAATTTAGTACCGGAAATAGTAGGATCCTTATTGCAAGGACCCCAAAAGAGGGTACCCCTTATTTTCGGAACCTCCCTTAAGCCGATAGGGCTGAAGGGTTCAGAGTTAGGCGGAAAGCTTCTGGCACAACCCTAAGAAGGACGGGTCTGACGGCACGTGGGCTATAATCAGAACAAGCTCCTCTAGTGTCTTCCAGGAAGTCTAGTCTCGGGTTCTTATAGGGCTTGTTAGGGATTCTACCTGGGTTCTACAACGAGTCCTTCCTACAACAAGTCTTCGCGAACTCAAAGTCGTGAAAGAATGAGCCGAGGCCTACGGAAACCCTCGTGAGGAGGCGCTAGCAATGAGAATAGGGTTTTAAGGGACTTAAAAGAATCTTAGAGTGTCATTGTACAAGGCTGTAGGGGGATGTTCAGACCTCTACATTGCTGCCAATGTACCCTGTTCATCCACTCATAAAGGCAAGCCTTTCAACTAGCTCCCCAAAACAGATCCGTGCCTGAAAACCTTGGAAGTAGATAACAATGAAGAAGACAAAGAGTGTCGCTATGAGGTTGGTGATGTTGGGAGCCTCAGTACACGAATGCCACATGCACACTCACCAAGACTGCCTGACCTTAAACCTTGAAGCAGTACAGGGGCCTCAGAACTTTGAATAGGGTTTAGGGTTTAGGGCTTAGGGTTTAAGGGCTTTAGGGCACAACCCATATAATGTAATTGCTAAGGACTAGTATTACTACTTGTTCAGGCCAACAGTAGAGTTTACCTTCACGCTGAAACCCCTAAACCCAGTTCGGTCAAACTCGTGAAGCTGCTTTTACAAGGAAATCATAACAAGGAATCCTAACGAGGCAGGTTATCTAATGTAGGGGCCTGAATAATTAGAATAGGGTCTTGGGGGTTCCTTATTACAATGATAGTAGAATGGGTCCCAAAACCCTATTCTAATTATTAAGGCCCCTACATTAGGCTCTTGGCAGTCTGTGTTACACCGCAGCACACACAGGAAACCTCCCTCTATCAAAGGAGGGGCGTGATAAAACCCTGGCTACTAGGCCCCCGGTAGCCTTGGAATAAAACAAGGGTTTAGGGCTTAGGGTCTAGGAATAAAGGAAAGGGATTAGGGTTTAGGGTTTAGCAAAAAAAATAAGGGGCTACCTTGTTGGTATTGGGCAGTTTCATAAGGAACCTGAGGCCACAACAAGGGAAGACACGGGGCATAGGGTTACTTATAGAAACCTAAGCTCTGCTGTAGTATTGTGAGGTGCATGTTCCGGAATGACTGGGATGATGTATCAACAGTACTTTTACGATAAGAATACGACATGAACACGAGCGGGAATACAATGGCGGAAATACGAGCGGCAATCCAGCAGCAGAGAATACAACAACAATCCGGAAAACATGACAAGAACAATACAAGAATTACACAGGAAAAATGCAAGACGGCAATGGCTTAATAACACGAATACAAGAATGATACAAGAAAAAGTCTCACATTTTTTCCTAGCAAAGCGAGGGTTCTCATAGTTCTCTCGTATTGTGGTCTAATCTTCCCTAGGGAACTTAAGAAAAACACGAAATCTTCTGGTTCCTCGTTTTATTCGTAGCCTTCGTGTATGGCTTTTGTTTTCAATGTAGGCCTTAAGTCGCGACATACATCGATGCAACAAGTTACCTGAGCCCCGAACGAGCATTGCAGCTCGAAGCCCCAAAGTTGGAAACCCAATAGCCTCAATCCTAAGGCATAATGTGCAGGGAATCCCGGCACTAATTGTCCTTAATCCTGTTTCTAACGTCTCAGTGTTCTCTGTAAGGTTGAGGGTTTAGGGTATAGGATAGGATTGGGGGGGGGGGGTGTGTTGGACACTTGAGGGCTATTTGACATGACTGCGCTGCTTACACAAGCAAGCAGGAGCCACGAAAACCGCGTCAAATAGTCCCTGAAACTTCGGATGGTTTCGTTCCTATTACTGTTACTATTACCATTACTATATAGCCATTACTTTAACTATGACGGCGATCCGGCCGACTTTCCAGCAAATCGTCCGCTGAGTCCGCTTGCTCGGGCTGCTTGGGGCGGTTGGG
>CAJNJA010007936.1:0-15793 GCA_905231915.1 Symbiodinium necroappetens
TATAATATAATATATATATATTGTATACTAATATTATATATCATATATTGTCTATTTGATATTATATATAGTATATATGATATGTTGTATATTATATATGTTATATTATCTATTATGTGTTATATATTATGTATTTTATATTATGTATTTTATGTTGTATATTATATATTTCATATTATATAATATATATTATGTGTTATATATTATATATTATTTGTTTTCTAATAAATGTTATATATTATATGCATACATACATACATACACACATACATACATACATACCATAGATACATACATACCATAGAAAGATAAATAGATAGATACATGCATACATATACATATTATATATATATAAAGTATAGTATATTATATATATATATTATGTTATATATTGTATATGTACATATATATATGTATATATGTATATATTGTATACAATACATATTTATATATATATACACACGTATCCACGCATATGTTTCTATATATATATATACATATATATATATATATGCGTGTATATGTGTGTGGATACGTGTGCGTGTATATACATATATGTAAATATACATATAAATATAAATAAAAAAGCAAAATATATATGTATATACAAACATATGTATAGTATATAATGTATATTATATACATGTATTGTATATAATGTATATTATATAAATACACACACACACGTATCCGCATATACATATACATATATATATAGATATATATATATATGTAGATACGTGCGTGTATCTACCTATGTGTGTATATATACATATATACATATATACATATATACATATATACATATATACATATATATATATATATACATATGCATTTTCGTGTAAGTTGGGGTTGACTTTTTGTTAATATAATGTATATTATATAAATACACACACGTACCCGCATATATATAGATATATATATATGTGGATACGTGCGTGTATCTATCTATGTATATATATATACATATATATATACATACATACATACATATACACACATATACATATACGCATATATATATATGCATTTTCGTGCAAGTTGGGGTTGACCTTTTTTTAAGGTTTCACAAGGTGCTTGTATCTGGCACTCTCCAGGGTTTCTAGCAGTGAGTGGAGAAAATCACAGTACAAATCTCGGAAACCCGGCTGACGCCGATCAACACTTGAGGACGCGTAAGGAGAACCATCATTGGACTATAGACATCAAACTCTGTCCAGCTGGGAGGCTTCTTCTTCTCCAACTGATCACAAAAGTCGTGCTTCTTCTCCTCCACCTTCACGCCCGGTGTTGTCACGAGCAAGGAGATTCGCGAGTCCGAGACACTGTGCCTGCCACACCTGTCTTTCCGCCTCCGTTCGACTCTTCCTGAACGCCGCAAGCACATGCTCGCCCACGAACCAACATGCAGCCAAGGATTCCACGGTCCTTTCGACCTCTGCCTTCAGCTGCGTGCGCTCTTTGCAGCGGTGCTCGATCTCTGCCTGTGCAGGCGCCGACTCCATGCAACGAGAATCCCTGTTGATAGGCGGCACACAAGTCCGCTAAAAGGGCGCGCAACAGCCAGTTCTTCTCAATAGTTTCTGGGTCGATACTAGTGGATGGCCTGAGCCATGAAGCGTTCGCGGGCGTGTCGCTCAATCTCCTTGGCTGTCAGAGACCCCAATGCCTGCGAGCTCTCACAACTCGGAATCTCGCAACGTGCTTTGCGCTGCACTGCGAGGCAGCCAGGGCACAGGAAGCTCAGCTTTGATGCGCTCCTCGGCCTCCTTCCTGATGTTTTAGTGTGGTTTCTATATTGGGGTTCTGGGTCCAGGGTTTGGGCTGTTGGCTCTCCGCCCTACGGAACCAGGTTCTGAGGTTTCTGCCGCCGAAGAGGATAAGATTTGAGGTCCGGTTGGTGCAGGCACTAAGGAAGCGGTCCCCAAACCAGAGTGATGCGACCACTTCCCTGTATGCCACAATCACGATTGCACCTGTTCTTGTTTCAGCGGAAGTTGATGCTAGGCTTTATTTTCGGGATGCAGCATCGAAGTCCCCAAGCTCGCAACAAACTGCCAAGGTCCAAATGTCTAAGCCGCACTGTCTCTGAAGAGAACTCTTGAGTTTCGTGCTTCGGGTTCTGGCGTCCCGAATGTCCCAGGCCACTACTTTGCTAGGCCTGAACCCACTCGGCACGATCATGACTATGGCAAATCATCGACCAAAGATGCGCACGCGGACATCACACGCTTTTTCTACTACAGCCTCACCTCACTCTCACCTCACTCTCACCTCACCTGCTCAGTCTGGTGGCCACGTGAATACTAGGTGAGGCGCTTTGATCTGTCCCAGCTCGTCGCTTGCGGCGGCGAAGGTGAGCTCGATATCGTCCTGTCAGGAATCGACCTAGCCTTCCTCACCTGCGGTGCACCTGCAAACCACCTGGACCGAAGGATAACATGCGTCAGCCCGAGAACCGATTGTTGATGTAAGTCGTGGCACTTTCGTTCCTGTCACCACTCTCTCCATGGCACTGTCTTATGCGACACAACAGGGGGCTCAGCACGCACCACAGTCCTCTCATGACTTCCCGGCTTGATTGAGGAACAAGTGTTCCTATTATAGACAGTGACAAATTGTGACCCTACGGCCCCTAAGTCGTAGTCACCGTAACCCTAATCCAAGAAAGCCTGGGCTGGCGAGGACAGCGCAATCGCAGCAAACCAATGTAATTCCATACGGAAGACATTTTCTCCAAAGGTGAGCACCTGTAGCTGGACTGCTCACCAGAAAACTATATTACATGGACAGTATTGACATCACCGAAGTGACCTTGCAAGTTGAAGAGAAGGCCTTGTGTCGGGTCTTGCACAAAGTCCGTTAGCCAGAGGACAGCACTTACTCTGCTGACATCGACAGCCGCGAAGACCGGGTGACCAAATTGCTGGCCTGCTGACACCACAATCAAAACAAACTGACAGTGCGAAATGTGCCAAGAGGCAACCGCTTGCCGCAGAGTACTGGTAGATGGAACAAACGCGGGGGAGGCTGAGAAAGAGATTACCCCACGGCTGGGCAGTGCGATGGAGAGCTTGTCTGCTCAATCCATTCCCGGGCTGGGGCTGCATGGCTCTCGAGCCAAGTTGGACACCTCAAAGGTCCTTCTCGCAACCTCGAGAAGACTTAGAATTTTGTTTCGAGCCTGGAGTTCTCTGAAGGGGCAGACTGGGGAAACAAGTCAGCAAAGTACGCGTCACCTCCTGTCAGCATCAGGCCCGACATGATCACTTGTAGGCATGCTGGAAACCATGATGGCATCGGCACAGAGTGGAACACAGAGCCAAAACAGTTGACAACCCTCCCAGTAAGGACAAGTATTTTTTCAAGCCATTTCACAAGCCTCAGTATAGACGAAAACTGACAAGAACTTCGACTTGGCATAGCTAGCTGACCGGGGCGATGGGGACCCAAAAAAGTTGTACTTTTCTAGAGGGCTGATGATCCAGGCCTTCTGCGTAATCCCGACGCCTTTAAGTGGGATTTCTCACAGTTCGATTTTTTTAGGCTTGTGGCTGTGGTTTAGGGCTTATGGGCTTAATTGGGACTTTGGGTTCGCTCCTACCAGGTTGGGGCTGGGGGCTTTTGAAGCATGGCTCTCTGCGAAGTTCATCGGGTCATGATGTACGAAAACGATACCTCCCGATGCCGCTTGAGTGATCATAAGATGCCGATATTCAGATATTGCTTGTCAAGTGCAGTGCCCGCTGACATCCCGAGCTGTGCTTCATGTCAGGCACTTTGACTGACAGGCTGAGTACCCTAGCCCAAACAAGGTTAACCTTAGCGTTTAGGGTATCATACTGAGCAGCTAAGTTACGGTTAAACCCGTCCCCACCCGCCTCAGAGCTTCCTGCGGGCTTCGACTGCCGATGCCGCTCCTTCGATCTGCAATTGGGTAGTACGGTAAAGGGCCCCTTAACAATTTGAAAATGGCTTTGGAGGGTATCTTAGTAGCCTTACACGGACTATGCGGGCATACAATATACGAGTTATTACTAATGAGTCCGACTTCTACGTTCAGTTATGGGTTTAGGATTTGGGGAGGACAACAACCCACCAAGACTCGCGCCGCCGATGACAGCATCAACAGCGAGCATCACGACACCAACACTAAAACAAGAACCACTTTAAGGGACACACTAGAATATACTGCAAAGAACAACCAACTTCGTTTGAGGCACTGCGAGGAACTGCGACTGCTGTCGAATCAGCAGTTCTGCGACAACGACAACATCAAACCGCGGACGAGCACCACGATGCCAGTCCTATCCGGCCATATACTCCAACCATACGAGCAACCTCCTTACCCTTGCCGCCTTTTCATTTGCTTGGGGGGTTGGAGGTTGGGTGAAAGGACGGGGCGGTAGTTGTGGTGATGTTTTCTTGGGATTGCAGCTCGAGAAGCTGCTGGCCAGAGACTGGCTGCTCATGCCTCGGCCGAGTCAACTAAACGGTCAAACAACTGCACTGGGTAAAAAAAGTTGTTGCACAATGCTTTGCATGGGGTTGGGATCAAAGAGACGATGTACTGCTTTGGTGCAGCGTCTACCTTTGCGAATGTGCACACGTCCCAGCAGTTCAAATCGACCCTAAGCACACGACAGAATCACTACAACCGCCCCAAAGCCGTAAAACAACTCAAGGACGGAACATCCCTCAGTTCCTAGACCCGAAAGCCCGGGCCAGTGGAGTTCAGGGTTTAAGGTTTAGGGGTGGCTTCTCAACTCCAGGACTCCTTAAATGCCTCGCAGCCCCTGAATCCCTAGACCCGTGCAACAGGTTTCATGTTTAGGGTATTCAGGGTAGGGTGTGTGCTGTCTCTCGAACAGAAACCAAGCAGCAGGAACCGCGCTGGAGCGTAGAACGGACCTAGTGATACCGGGCCAGGTGCTGTTGAATGAGCAGGAAGGCGCCGCTTGACTCACTTCCATTATAGGTTCCGTGGGCTTGCGTATACTTGCCGGATCTTCTGTTTGCCCTGAAGCCATTGTAAAGTTTCATGCACCCCGGACACAGAAACCTCAAAGGCCCCAGGCCCTCATTCAACTCCTTCCATCTGCAACATGGGGCGGCGCCTGTTCGGGTGCCGTTCGGCCCCTGGATGTAAAACATGCACCTTGGATCAACTCAGGCACAGGTCTGGAAACGGCCTCGTGGGTAGGCCACCGCTTCACAAAGACCGAAGGAAACCCAAACAGGAACAGTGCGAATGCTGTGACCTCGAGGGGGTCTGTCTTTTTTGTCCGAAAGTCCCAAAGCCTGAAAACTAGGCTTTTAACCGCGTCTCTCTGCCCGCTCTTTCAGTGCAGGTGTTTGGATTGAAAAAGGTTTTCGGCCCTCGGCCGAGCGTTGGTTACAATTAGGGAGAAGACCTGTGGAGCTATGTAATAGCGTTTGGGGAGATGCCTGGCCTGTTGGAGACGGCGTTACGGCGCTACGGCTGAAACAATAATGGAAACCAATACACAGTACTTCTCCTGGCACGTGATCACAGCATCCCCTGCACGTCCACCCGGAAACCCCGAACCCCATACTATATATATATATATATCGATATATCTATATTGTATCTATATATATATATGTATATATATATATATGATCCCGGTTCTGGGTTCGCCGACCCCCCCGTGTGCACCTTAAACCCGGTCTATTTGGTAGCTGGAACCACGAGTTGGGTTGTAACCTCGGGAAACACTTACCAAATAGACCTGGTTTTCTTTTACGGGGTTCCCAAGTGGAGACTTAAAAAAACTTAATTCCGGAGGGCCCCTCCATATTTAAATTATTTAGATTATTTACTTCCCGGCCCCAATGAAATGATTTAAATGATTGAAATAATTGAAGTAATTTATATAATTTAAATAAAGGGGAGAGGGTTCCGGGGGCCCAGGGAATTAAGTAATTTAAATCCGGAGGGCCTATCCATATTTAATTTATTTAAGTCCCGGGGCCCCCGGAACCCCTACCAGGGCTTACATTATTTAATTTATTTAAATTGTTTGAATTATTTAATTCCTGGCCCCAATTACATAATTCAAACAATTTACATAATTTAAATACTGGGCAGGGGGTTCCGGGGGCCCAGGGAATCAAATAATTTTGATTCTCTTTTCCCACAATGCTTGAGGGCTTCGGAAGTCGTAAACTGAAGCAATGCTTACATATGCACAGAACTGACATGCTCGCCGGATGCAACTGCACAAACACCCCGCCTCGAGAGCACATTGACAATGGGTTCTCGCACTACCCAGTTGCCTCTTCATGGTCCCTGGTCCCTGAAACAATACTGGCATGGCATGTAGGTCTTAAAACTGTTACTCGACCGAAGGCTGTGGCAACCAGGCATGTGGAAAACTTGACCCCGTGCGGTAGCAACTGCTATGCGGGACGGCACGGTTGGCCGCCTGTTCCTGAGCTCTCTGAGCTCAATCCTAGCGCTCCTCAGAGCCTTTTCACATCCCTCTTTCTCACGGCGCTCTTCGCTCAACAGGCTTTGCAAATAGTTGGCACGCTCCAGGTGCTCATCTGCCCAGGCCTGTTCCTGGCGACTTGTAAGCTTCTCGGTCTGGATTCCAGCATCAACCACTGCTGGGAGGGACGTGGTTCCACTGAAAATCTTCTTTGCTGCAGAGGCGAGGACCCACAGGATGCTAAGGGGAACGGCCAACAAAATGAAAGCCTTGAACAAAACTGAGGAAATCGCGAAACTCGTCTCGAAGAACGCTTCCTCAATGGCCACCATAGCTGCAGGCCCAAGCCCTCAATGTGCACACCCTTTGTATTCATGATCTGGGCGAGGATCAGCAGGACCGGGAGGATCCCCTTCGCATTCGCATTCGTAGCCCCGCTGTTCACCAAGATTCTTTTGACGGCTAGCTTCTGCTCAGCTTCCTGCGCCTCCTCCTGCCCATATGCAGTTCCATCCTCAAGGCGGGCTCCGGCGTAGTGCAGAAGCTGTTTCACCCGGGTTCCTGGTAACGCCTTCGTGCCTGAGTCGGCCGGGTTTCTGGCTCCACTCACAGGAGCTATTCTGAGCTCCTTCTGCTTCACACTGGCCTGTATCCACATCATGCCGCGCGACAAGTGTCTCGCCCGGCCTGTCCCCAAACGTTGGGACATCCCTCTGGCCGCTGCCGAATCGCTGCGCACAATGGCTTCCACACTGTCACGTCTGCACGCAACGACATGAGAGGCCGGATGAGGAATCCAACCTCTGGGGCTTTCTGCAAGTAGCCCGTCACACTTGCCAGCCAGCGCATCCCCATTGCCGTTGGCTTGGCCATCTTGCTTGCAAGAACTGACACAGCAAATTGCACATCAGCTTGCGTATGGCTAAGGAAGAGGAGGCGACGCACTCTTGGTACAAACGCGTCGTGGCAGGGAGCTCCTCCGAGGTGTCCGGCTCCAGAAAAGAGGAGTCCGCCGGTGTGTCCCGGCCTTTTTTCACCGGACCCAGTGCTGACAACAGACCCTCGAGGTGGCGCCGCCCAGACATCATGATCACACCTTCCTCTGTCATGATGCACCTGCACTTGAGGAACTCAATCTCATCCCCAAGGGAGGCGACCAGCTTCTCACGGTTGTCCTTGGTGGCCGCCAGCAGCCCATCGTCTGCGTGCAAAATCATGCTGGCATCCCCGCCTGGGCTGGCTGCCCTAAACAGGGTAGGTTCTTTGGAGAAATTCTCCAGGCCGGCAAGCAATGCCCGGACAAACTGGAACCACTCGGCTGCTGCGATCCTTTGGCCGGGAAGCAACCGCTCAAGCACATAGGGGCGAGACCATCCCCAAACAAAGCAGCATTGAACGGGGTATGCGTCACGGACATCAAGCGCGACGAGCTCCAGGCCCTTTGCCAGGGCCACCGCAATCACCTCATGGATGACTCCCAGGGTCGAGGCAGGGGCGAAGAGCTCCTCGGTCCATGGGCTCCATGTTCTGAACTCCCTTGCAACTATGTGGCCTCTTCCGCCAATCGCGGACAATCTTTGTTGTGAGCCTTGGGTAAGAGCTCACATCCTCCTGGTCACGAGGAGCACGAAGAGCTCCCATAGCCACCAGGTGTTCAATCTCTGCGCGGTCGCTTTCTTGGTCAAGAGCTGCAAGCTCATCTGCACGAGGCTTCTCACCATGGAAGTCCCACTCTGCATCTTCGCCTTCGCGTTCCTGGTCAAGTGTCAGGTCAACTTGCTCAAACCACTCTGCCCAGGCTTCGCACATCTCCACATTACCATGGATCTCTCTCACACCTGCAAGCCCGGAGGAAAGAGCTGGCTAGAGGTAGGTGACGCAGACGCAGGACGATCCAAGAGCCGGCGTGGACGTTTGGGCACGCTCTCCTGGGGACCATTGTGACCAGATGCCTGTGCGCCACCCGACTCAGCATGGGACCACCTGACGCTGGAACTGCTGTTGCTAATCCACCTGACTCTGGGACTGCTGTTGCTAATCCACCTGACTCTGAGACTGCTGTTGCTAATCCACCTGACTCTAGGACTGCTGCTGCTAATCCACTTGACTCTAGGACTGCTGGCGCTAATCCACTGCTGCTCCCTGTTGGGCTTGACGAAGACGTGCTCGAACTCGGGTCGCTGCCTGCCTCATCTGCCCCTGGCCCTCCTGGCGTTGCTGCTCCAGCTCGGGGCAGGAACAGAGTTGAAGCTGCAATCGTTTCTGCTGCTGCTCGCCCTCTGAGTCAGGCAGCAGAGGAACCCGCGCAGATGTATATATGGGTCGGCGCCGGCGGCCCGCTCAGAGGTCCAAGCAGCCGCCCAAACACACCATGCAGCGCCTGCTCAAGGCGCCGCCGAACCGCTGTATCAATCTGCTCCAGCTCGTTGGGGGCCAGGCTTCCTTGCTGCTGAGGCGCCGGGCCCGGTTGTCCCGGACCATTCGCTGCTGCGTCCATTGTCCCTGGATCGTTGCCCCTGGCTCCTCCTCTCTTCTCCTGCTGTCCAGCCAGACACCACCAGCCAGACAACCAATCTCCACGGCACCACCCACAAGCACTGATTTGAAAACCAGCCTCGAAGGCCCAAAGCTGCTCGCCCTTGCTTGCTCTGCTTCCTTCCACAAAACCACCAAAGGAAAACCAAACTGCTCTTACGAGCTCCGGTTTGTAGGAAAATCCGCTGCGCAACCCCGCAGCCCAAAATAGGATTAAGAGTAGGCGCGCGAACCCGCAGCTTCTCCGGATTGGGAGTAGGCAGGCGAACCTGCAGCTTCTCCGGTCCACACGCTCGGCCGTGGGGTGAAACAAGGCTGGCCTCAAGGCTCGTGAGGGGCCTATGTCTACAAGTAGAATAGGGAGCCCGGAGGCTCCGCTACCATGATCCTCTTTTCCCACAATGCTTGAGGGCTTCGGAAGTCGCAAGCTGACGCAATGCTTACAGATGCACAGAACTGACATGCTCGCAGGATGCAACTGCACAAACAAATTTAAATCCGGAGGGCCCCTCCATATTTAAGATTATCTAAATTATTTAATTCCCGGGACCCCCGGAACGCCCCCACCAGGATTTAAACTATTTAACTGGTTTAAAATATTTATATTATTTAAGTCCCGGCCCGAATTACATAATTCAAACAAGAAAAAAAAATTCAATACTGGGGAAGGGGTTCCGGGTGCCCAGGGAATTAAATAAGTTTAAATCCGGAGGGCGGGTTCCGGATTTGAACTAATTAAATTATGTGAATCCCTGGCCCCACGCCCCATCGACCGCACCCCTAGTCATCGTTCGAAATAATAATGTTCCCTCGCTTGTTGGAATGCTATTGGATTGGATTCGTAAGGTTTGAGACTAGGGGTTAAATAAAACTGAGCGGCTTCAGTTTCCAGATTCGGTAATTTAGTATGTTCTGGTTCTCTGTGGCGGCTGAGCGTTGAAAACTTTTACCGTAGCACGGAAAAATACGATAACGCCAATATGCTAACTACACGGGAATGCCTCGTGCAATATACTATATAGTAAGTTTTCTGTATAAGGTTTCGCTCTCTATCCCTTAATAACGAATTAGGAGAGATCCTCTGTATTTTAAAAAGGAATAAGTAAGTTTTGTTATTTGATAAATAAGAATACTGCTTCTTTATCCATGAACGAGGGACAGGAAAGCTCCTCCATCTTGTAAGAAGGAATAAGAAAGTTCGACTATTTGATAACAAAGAACAAGCGTGCTCCTCTATCCACGAGCAAAGAATAGGAAAGCTCCCCTATCCTTGAATAAAGAAATAGACAGCTCCTCTATCCGTCAATGAAGAATAGGAGAGCTCCTACGTGCACGCAAAAACAACTTGCTAACAAGTAATAAACACCTCCTCTGTCCTCCTCACAGAATAAGAGAGCTCCTCTATTTTTTCCATGGGGAACACGAAAGTTCTTCTCTGTGTTAATCAAGACTAAGAGAGTTCGTGATTGTTTAATAAAGAATACGCCAGCTCCTCTATGCTCTAGTAAAGAATAAGAGAACTCATATCTCCGTTAATAAGGAATAGGAGAGCTCCTGTACTTCTTCACAAGGAAGAGAGCTTTTCCATTCACAGAATAGGAGAGCTCCTCCATTTTCGCATGGCGAATACGAAAGCTCTCCCATTTGTTAGTAAACAGGAGATCTCCTTTGTCCTTTAAAGACAGTAAGAGAGCTCGTCTATGTGTTAATACAGAATAAATGAGCTCCTTTATCCAAGAACGGCGCATAAGAGAGCCCTCCTCAACTGGGAAGCTCTTCTATTCTTCCAAAAAAAACATAAGCGAGCTCTCCCAATTGTATATGAAGAGCAGGCGACCTTCTCTGCCGTTTCGTAAAGAGTAAGGGAGCTCAGCTATTTCTCATATCGAATAAGAAAGCTCTTCTATTTGTTACTAAAGAGCAGGACACATCCACTGCCCTCTACTAAAGAATAAGAGACTGTCAATAAAGAATAAGAAAACTTGTTTTTTTTCGGCCGAGACAAGGAAATGGTTTCAATGGGAAATCATTGGAGATGTATTTTCAGTGACATGTATAATTGCGAAGGCTAAAAACCGGGCTTCTACCTACGGGTGCCTACCGGGCTCAAAGCAGACACTCTCTTTTCGATCAAGCGATGCGGTGCGCAGTGGTTGAAACGCGTGTCTGTACACAAACTACAAGGGGTAGCCTAGCTCAAGCCCTTGAATTTGGGATTAAGGTTTCCTACGTGAAATCTCGCACCCCTCTCCAATGCCAAGGAGTTGGCGGTGTTCCCCGCACCTAGCCATCAAGCACAAAGTGGTGCTGGCGGCAGTGCTGGCAGGTCGGGATCTGCCGGGCCCACCCGCGGATATCATCGCGGTCGGAAACACGTGTGGGGGTATTTATAGTCCTCCCCGACAGCGAGGAAGTGAGTACTGCCCTCGTGCCTCGTCCCGATAATCATCCTACCCCAACAGTTGAGGCAGAAGTTCTAGACGCATGGGTCCTTGACTCCACGCTTAAATTTGTACCGTCCGGTCTCCGTCAGCTTCACGCACAAGAGCTCCCCCAGCTCATCCCTGTAGACCGAGCCTGCTGTCCTTCGCCCGTAAAGGTTCCCATCGAGGCGGAACAACATATGGTCGAACTCACCCCAGAGTTGGGACTGTTCCGCCGGCGGTAGTTCCAGCACTCACTCTTCCCAGATGGGCCGTCATTCAGGAGGGGGGTACAAACACCCATTTCTCCTCCTGGGCTCCACGATCGCGCCCGATGAGGAACGCAGCAACCGTGTCGACGGTGCGCATCGCGTATCCTTTCCGCAGTGCTGTGATCTCGAGCCGTGCGTGGGCCTCTGGCGTCGGCGTCGGGACGAAGACTCTCAGGTCTTGCTCTTGCTCTGCAGGCCGTGTACGCCCTACGTCGGCGCACGTGAAACGGCTTTTCGCCAGTCCCTCCTTTACCTTGTCAACCCACTTAAGTGGAAGGTCTGAACTCCAACCGGCTTGTCCTTCTTGTGGACCGGAGTGAAAGCCTGCAGTCGCCAAAGCTTCCTCAGCTGCTCCAGCCCAGCCTGGCCTGCTGGATCTGCGCTGGGTCCGGCGTAGAGTCCAAGAGCTCCATCACCGAAGCTGAGCGCCGCTGCTGCGGCTGAGCAGGGTCGTCTGTGTTTGCACAGCTCTCGATCTTCGCCCAAAGGTTCTGGGCTTCAGGAGCGACGCGGGCGATTCGCTGAGCTTTCTTCGCGGTCTGCTTTGGGGGCCGGACTTCCTCTGAAGTCCCTGCTCCTCCGCGCTTGGCCGTTCCTTGCCCCAGCCCTCCTGTGGGGTAAGGCCTCTCGGTGGAGCTGAGGGGGCTGCTGCCGAGCTGGCGGCTTCCAACTGTCCCGTGAACCTGGTCCTGCCTGTACAGGTGAAACGCTACCTACCACTACCGCCCGCGCCGCGCTGCTGGCGGGTCCGCCCGCGATGGTGGCGGTGCCTCCCGCTTGCGCTGTTGGACTTGGGCCAGCTGCGCCTCTAGACGCCGCTGGGTTCTTTCTTGGAGGCCCCCAGCATCATCTGCATCTCTCTAGACATGCCTCAGCAAGCTGCCGGCCCACGGCCGCCTCCGTCAAGAGCGCCGTCGGAGCACTCGGTGGCGCTGCCATCGCTCTCCCGCTGCCTCAGGCTTTGTATGGTAGAGCCTAGAGTCGAGCCGGCGACGGGTCCGCCCGCTCCCGAGGATTCCTCCGCTGTGGCTGCGGATGGTCTGGGAAGGCTGTCCTCGTCCGCTGGGCTTGTGGCCGCGTCCTCGTAGACCCAGGAGTTGGCCGTGGGCTGTTAGCTGCTCCTCGTCCCCACCGTAATTGGGCTCCTCGTCAAGCACGACGAAGGCCTCGCTGGCAGCTGCCTTGGATGGTGCTGAGCTGTGGCTTCCGGCTCGGCTGGTGGGGTCTTCGGCTCAGGGCTCTGGCACCGGGTTGTGGCTGCCCTCGGTGCTGCCTCCGCCTCTGGCTCGGGCTTTGCCGCCTTCTAGTGCGGCCTCGTCCTGCGGCGCTTTGTTGCGCGGCGCGGTCGCGGTCTTGGGTCCCTTGGTTGAGAAAAGAGGACCCTTGCGGTCTGCCCTCGCTCTCCGAGGACTCGAGGCGCACTGCACGAATGCGCTCGGTCTGCCTGTCGGCAGCAGCTGCCGCAGCAACTGGCACGGGGTTTGTTTCAACCTCCGGGCTGCTCGAAGAGCTTTCTGAGGAAATCTCGCTGGAGCTTTCGGCGGGGCTCCCCGCTTCCCTAAGACTCGGGGGGTGCCGGCGCTTCCTGTAAAACTACAGGTATACAGGAGGGGAAGTGTCCAGGCTAGCTCTGAGGACTCTTCCTCGTCTTGGTTGTCTCCTGGCGCCGGCGGGTCCACCCGCTCCCCTTTGGAATAGGGATTCTCGAGCCTGCGTTTTTGTCGAGTTTTTTTGTTGTTTCTGGAGGCTTCTCACACCGCGAGTGTTCTTTTTCTTCCACTCGCCGCCTTTCCAGATCCACTGTGGTGGGGCTCTCTCCTACCACGGTTTCCCGCCTTTCTTCTTTGCGGGCGGGCACGTGCCGGTTGTGCTGGGGATCTACTTCTATTTCTGTTATCCGCGGTGCTCCCCGCTGCTGGCCGCTTGCTTTTGGGCCGCCCCAACCTTGCCACGGGTCAGAGCATTTCTCCTGCCTGGGAAGGTTCCTGCCAGGCTTGGTATTGCCAGCCCCAGTGCTGGTCGTCTGCCTGGGTTTCCTCCTCCCAGGTCTGGTGTTGCCACGACCAGTGTTGGTCTTGCTCCGTGGGGTCTTCCCATGCACCAGGAGTGCCGCGGCTGAGAGCCTCGATTCCAGTCCCCCCTTTGCCTGTCCCAACCGGACGTGGCTTCTAGGAAAGAGCGGTTCCACCCGCGTCCGGATAAAACCTAAGGTGTTCGGGTTTCGCACTAAACGAGCGCGGTCCCGTCTCTCCCGGTCTAAGGCCTGGGTGCCTTGTGGACTGTCCCTCGCTCCTCGGCGGGACTATCCGCGCAAAGCCTCCAGCCTCGCGCTCTAGATCCCTGGCTTTAAGGTCCCAGGTGACCTCTTGATCTCCCCCTTCGGGCGGGGCGACTCGCAGCCAACCACGAGTTCCTCGAAAGAGGTACTCGCGGGGCTGCCCGCAGGTGGAGTTGCTGGCCCTGTGCTCAGCAAAGCTCCGTTACCATGCGAAGGCTAAAAACCGGGCTTCTAGCCACGAGTGCCCACCGGGCTCAAAGCAGACACTCTCTTTTCGATCCCTGAAAGGGCTGCGGTGCGCAGTGGTTGAAACGCGTCTCTGTACACAAACTACAAGGGGTAGCCTAGCTCAAGCCCTTGGGTGTTGGGATTAAGGTTTCCTGCGTGAAATCTCGCAATAAGGCACAATTGTGCGGAAGCACGAGATGCGACTGTGCATGACTGCACCAAATATCAGCTGACCGAAACAACGAAGTGATTTCAATAGGAAAACAGTAGAGATGTATTTTCATTGGCATATGCAGTGCACACCCGTGCTGAGACACAAGATACGATTGTATCAGATAGCAAACACTAAGTATAGTATGACTGGCTGACATGTGTCTTACACATTCGCGCCGAGACCTGAGATGGGTGATGCACATGCATGCAACTGCGTGGTAGGTTGCCAACATCCATATGGCATGTCGGCATTTTCTGTACATATCGCCCATTCCATGTATCTGTACAAGAAATAACATGCCTTCATTATTACGTATATTTCTATAATATAATAGCGATAGACTCTAACGGACACACAAACTTTTCGGCATGATACTTTTCAATTATTTCGAATCCAGATGTCATGTTGAACATTAATATTAGCTATGCTTATTAAAAATTCAGTTGAATAGTCCGTAAAGGTATCGGGCTCATACGTATGCATATATATATATATGCTACCCCCCCTTCCCCAGCTCCGGTACCTAGGTTTTCGTCTTTATGCTGGTGCTTTGCTTAAGTGGGCCGAGGGAAGGGGCATTGGCAAACATGAGTCAGCCATGAATTATGGATGTTGTGTCAATTGTTTCTGCCGAAAGCAACGTTGATTTTTGCTTGAGCATCATGAGCAAGCACTGGCAAACATGAGTCAGCCATGAATTATGGATGTTGTGTCAATTGTCTCTGCCGAAAGCAACGTTGATGTTTGCTTGAGCATCATGAGCAAGCACGACAAAGTCGGGCGGAAAGGGCTGCGAGCGCATGCGCAGGCTTAAAGAAGCAAGGAATGGCATAGGAAGAATTGTTCTGTCAACGATGCCGGTGGTCGCGAGGAGCCGACATCCAGTAGTGAGCGAGTGGGGGTATGGCNNNGTATCAAGGTGGATGGTGACTATGTTGCCGTTATAGCTTATAGACAGACACATTCATGGAAGGTCCACTTGTTCATACACAATGTCAGTGTTGTTGGTGGGTTTTGCAGTCTGGTAAACAAACTAATCAGTGAGTTCATTGCTTAAAATGATCATATACCGAATAAGCCTCAGTTGAGATAGTGTCATTATACCTGTTAAAATCCTTAATCTTCGCACCACTGCACAATGGTTCATGCGTATCTGTCAAACTAGCTAGCGGTCAATAGCAGCAATGGTAACAGTTCTTGACCCGCTTTGATATGTGTAGGTTTAAGTATTTCTGATGGAAGTATAGTCTTCATGGCCTTTGGAATCCGATCTCCGTTTCTTTTCTTAGCCATATCTAAACTACTACACAACCTGTTCTTCTATGTCGAACTCAAACAAGTCAAGTGTGGCTGTAGTAATTCGCCTCGCAATGTTGTTATCACAT
>CAJNJA010007937.1:0-15793 GCA_905231915.1 Symbiodinium necroappetens
CCTAAACCCTAAACCCAATACCCCTAAACCCTAAACCCTCTAATGTTCTAGTTGTCCAAATGAATCCGACCCCCTATATCGAGTGCTGCCTGCGCTGGCATTGGCACTCTTTGCCTGGGCAGTGTGGATTGCAGAGGCACTTGCTGCGACGACCGCTCATCACCAAAATTGCAAGCCCTACCTATAGTCTCCATTGCAGTTCCTTCCTTTGGGATACATTTTAGGATCCTTAATATGAAATTGGTTACACCAAAACAGGGAACTAGAATGGAGACTCTCGGTAGGTAGAGCCTGAGCCTCTGATACTGATGCAAGGGGTCTCTGGTGTTTATGCTTTCCGGGTGCTGATGTCATTGACAGTGCGACTTCCGACGCTCTATATAGTGGCGAGGTGGGAGATGGTTGCCGCGCGGTGCATGACCTAATGTATGGGCTTTAATAGGTAGAATAAGGTTTTGGGGTTCCATATTGTAAGTATGGTTTTATACAATTACCCCCCGGAACCCTATTCTAATTATTGAGGCCCCTGTATTAGAGTCGCGGTGTCTTGTGGTTTCCGTTGGGTTTAGGTGCATGATGGTTGAGGCTTCAGCATGATACTTCCACAGGATCCCCCAGCCAAAGATCAACCCTAGGCACCAGGACATGATTTAGGGGTCTTAATAATTCGAGTAGGGTTGTGGGGTATGTTATAGTATAACTCGAACTCCCAAATAACATAGTCGGGGTAATTATTTAGGCCCCTATATTACTCCAACAGCCCTGAATTAAGCACAACCTGTCAGCCGAAATGGATCCACAAAGCAGGCAAACCAAAATCGAAACCCTCGAGCCTAAACCCCTAAACCCTAAACCCCTAAACCCTAAACCCCTAAACCCCTAAACCCAAAACCCAAAACCCAAAACCCAAAGCGGCTGAAGTTGAGAGGGCCCTGAGACTCCAGCGACGCCAGAGCCCAGCTGCATGCCGGAGTTCGCAGCTGTCAGGGCGACAAACCCTCTTTTTTAGGGTTTAGGGTTGAGGTTTAGGGTTTTGGGTTTAGGGTTTCAGGTTTAGCTTTCAGCATCGAGCCTCCAGTCCAGCTCGCCTCCTAACCGCCCAAAACCTATAACCCTAAACCCCCAAACGCCTAAACCCTGAACCCCTGTTGTAGAAGAATAAATTACGTATCTATGTGTATATACATATAACAACCGCCTATATAAATTTACGTAAATATATATCTATATGTATATATATGTATAATATATATATATATAGATAGATAGATAGATAGATAGATAGATAGATAGACAGACAGATAGATAGATAGATAGAGAAAGAAAGAAAGAAAGAAAGAGAGACGGGGGAGAGAGAGAGAGAGACAGAGGGAGACACAACATTGCAAGGGAACACTCCTGATAACAGATATCAGTATAGGGACTTCTTCAGGCCACGACACTACGGACAGTGTGGGGCTCGGGGCAGATCGTATGTGTTCTTATGTATACACCCATGCGTCGCTGTATACATATGTATGTATGTGTATCTTGTTTTGTTGTGATTTTCTGCATCCACACAAAATCCGACACAAAACTGAACACTTTATCACACCCTTTCAAAATCCTTCAAGCCCCACAAATGACAAAGCCCTTATACCTGCCCTATATTTCGTCGACCCTACATAAACCTGTCAATCCTCTAAGAAGCTTGTAAAAGCCCTTATGTTACAGTTACTTGCCCAGTACCTAGGGCCTAAGGTGACCTTTGGGAACATATAGGGATCATAGCACCCCCAAAAAGTCTACTACTAAGTATAGTTTAGCGTTCAGGCCAGAGAGCGCCTCGTGGCATAGGCGGGGCTGGAGCATAGCCTGATGCGGGCGTTAATACCCTCTGAATTTCTAGGGCTTGGTTTTTTGACACGGGGACTAGAGTTAGGGTTCATGGCTTTACTGTACAAACCCTATAAGCCCTAGGCCCTAGAGCAAGTCTAAGTTTTAGAGCGGAGCTTAAGTCCTAAACCCTAAACAACCCTGAACCCCAAACCCTAAACCCCTATTTAGCCTAAACCCCTAAACCCCTAAACCCCAGCCCCTAAAGCCCAAACCCTAAATCCAAAAACCCCTAAACCCCTAAACCCGAAATCCTAAACCCAAAGCCCGGCTTTGAATGGAAGATCCTGGGCTTACCGGTGGGGTTGGGGCTCAGGGCGCTGAGGCCTGCGAACTTCCAGGAGTCTCCAACTGGGACACCTATCCACCAACTACAAAACCCTAAGGGTCCAAGTACTCATGATTTAAGGACTTTGGGGCCTTTATGGGTATCAAAAACCATAAATAATGACAACTTGGACCCTTAGGGAAACAATCCGACACCCTAAGCTCAAAATCCCAATTCTAGAGGATCTTGAGCCTCCTCGATGGGGCGAAGACTTGGCGATTAAAGGCGTCGAGTCTTAGAGTTGAGGGCTACTGCTAAACATTCAGACCTCTGTATAACACCGAAAACGCTAAACTATCGCGAAACAGCAGTCCACCTCCTGCGTCGGCTGCCTGGCATCAACGGTCGACAGACGTTCAAGGAGGCGTAAGATCCCAGCTTTTGTGCAATGTAATATAGGGGCCGGCTCCGACATATTTGTACTAGATCCCGGAACCCTATTCTTTTTGCTAAGGGCCCCCATCTGATCATAGTCTTGGGTTCCGAGCTTAAAGCTAATATAGGAGCCCGAAGGAATGGTCCGATGGGGATGGCGATGATGACGGTTATGATGATGATGATGATGATGATGATGAAGGCGAAGAAGAAGATGATGATTATGATGATGATGATGATGATGGTGGTGGTGGTGGTGCTAAGGATGAAGATGGTGAAGATTTTGATGCTGATGATGACTGAGCTCAAGAAGCTGCTGGTGATGGCGAAGATGATGGCGATGACGGTGATGAGGTGCATTGCATGAGGACGAGGATAACGATGATGTTGATGCCCTAAGCTCTAAACCCCATAAAACCTTGAACCCTAAACCATGGAGCTCAGGTTTATGCCAAGGTTTAGGGTTTAAGGTTTAGGGTTTAGGGCTTAGGGTTTAAGGTTTAGGGGTTTAAGCTCTCCAAACCCCAACTTCAAATCGCTAGCCCCCAAGGGTCCAGGTACCTTTGAAGCCTATACATTGGGTCCAGGCGGTGGTTTCTTTTTAACTGTTGTCCGGCCATACTTATGGTTAGGATCCATGAACCGGGAAACTGGTGGAGGGCCTGAGAGAAATCTAAGACGGTATGCCCGAAGCTCGTACCCCAGGAGCAGAATCACAATCCGAAAAAAATGCCGTGCCCTGCCTCGCCACCAACTGCCCTGAGCCGTTTCAAAGGGGTACCGATGGAGGGATTTAAGGCTCTAGTGAATTGTGCTCATGGCTGTGTGGCGTTGGTGAACTAGAGATTAAAGTTGGGAGATGGTTCAGGGTCTATGGACTTATTTCTCAGCTTCCTGCATGGGGACTTGAAATGACTTGATATAGACATGGTTACAAAACGCCTTTCGGTTGTCTTAGCTGGAACGGTGGTCGCGGGTGTGCGTGTGCTGACATATCCACCTTGTATACTGTTTCATTTAAAGTGAGCGCCGGGAACCATAGTTGGAAAGATTCGGCAGCGATGTCAACGGCATGCACGTAGGTATGTACGTATGTATGTAGAATCTTGTGTACTCATGTACGTATGTAAGTCTGTCTGCCTGTCTCTCTGTCTCTATCTCTGACTCTGTCTCCGTCTGACCGTATGACGGTTTGCACGACGGCTTGCATGCATCTGCTGGTTCAGCAGTGTACATATCCTAGCACTCACATCTTTTCGTCTTCGGTTGTAAACCATCTTGATTCTTTTGATCCTGTCAAACAGGGTCGGAGTAGTAGTAAATACCACTTGTGTTCCCTTATATAGTCCCACTCAGTACTAGAGCAGACTGCAAGCCTATTCTAATTATGTAAGGCCCCGATGTCACAAAACCAAAAACTGACTAACCCATATAGATCCCTTTAAAGGGACCCTTAACACGCCCTTTGGCAGGAACCCTCTTCCGAAGGCGCCAACCCCTCAATCCTGCTTTCTACACACCTCTTCCCCAAACCTCTAAGCCATATAGGCCGTACCCATAGGATCCATAGTAGTTCCTTTGTGGGATTACCTTATCGGATCCAAAAAAGGAAATACTAAAACGGAAATACTATGGAACCGATAAGTATAGCTTGTCGATAAGAGAAAGGCTGAGTTTCAAGCGCTTGCGGTGTTCCATCCACCTTCGACTGGCCCATGGAACCTCCAGGCTGCTTGTTCCATTACAGGTTCCTTTCAGGTTTCTTTAGGGTTTAGGTTTTAGGGTTTCAGGGAGTTTGGGCGTTTGGGGTTTTAGGCATTGAAGGCTTAGGGTCCAGGGCTTGGGATGTAGGATTACAGGTTTAGGGTGCAGGCGCAAGGTTTCTACGAGGGTTGAAGATGGGCCGAAGAATCCCTAGCCTTTGGCCGGCCCTGAACACGAAGGTTCGTTGCCCAGATGCCCAGACAAACCCACGGTTTAGGGGTTTAGGGTTCAATAGAAAGCCTTGCACGGATCCCTCACAAAACACACAGAACTCTACATACCTATAGTCTCCATTTAACTACTGGATCCCAAAAGTGAGCCCGAAAAAGGAACTACAATGGCGACTAGAGGTACTGCTGCCCTAAACCCTAAACCCTCAAAGGAACCCCAAACCCCAAACCCTTCCTAAACCCAAAATCTGCTCGTTGCCGCGTTCAGTTTCAGTTTCAGGCTCCGGTCTACGCCCGCAAGCCAAGAGTCAGCAAATGCAGATCTGGGACCACTCCAAATTGTCCTACGGTTGATGGTATAAAACCTGCATTACCCATAATACGGAATATACCATAGTTCCCATAGTTTAGGGTCCTTAAGGTAGTGCAGGATTTGTGTGATCAACAGTATGTACCTGTATGGTAGAATGTCGGGTTTCTTTTCTGGGAATTGCTATTTTATGATTTAGGGACCTATCCCCGATAACAGTGCATAGGACCCTCTGGGAACATGAGTTTGTTTGAGACCCTAGGGGTCCATGTGCCCAACCGGAACATACTTTGGTCTGAAAGTTCTCCCTAGAAAGGCACTTTGGGGCTTAGGGTTTAGGGTTTAGCGTTTAGGCTTTAGGGTTTAGGGTTTAGGGTTTCAGAGTATATGCTGTTTGGGTACATGGACCCTTAAGGAGACGGATTATTCACCGCCTGAAGGTTGCTCTGTTCTTCCCAAGTTCGAAAGGCAATGGCGGTGCCCTAAACGACGCCAAGAGATGCGCAAGACGCAGTGCCCTGCCTGGCATTAACTGCAGAGATAGCAGCGTGGAGGCATCATGCATAATATACATAAACATATACAGATACATCAACATACATAAACAGACATATATATATATACATACTTAAGATACGGTTCGGGGGACATTACGGCATAGCTGTATTGGGACTACAACTTCAGGGGATACTTACCGGAAATCATCATCCAGGCCCACGTAGATCTGCCAAGCAGTTTCGCCTGCACTAGCTGAGCTTCCGGCCCATGATCTTCTGCCGGACCTGCCGCAGCGCAGAAAACATCAACACCATTCGCGTCCTGAGTTCGTAGCCTCTGCAGAAGCTCTGAACGGCAAACACCGCACGGAGACATTCACAAGAAACTTACACTTGCAATCCCTGACCGCTCACACAAGCTTATTTCTGCTGCATCTTACATTACATCCGAATCGCAAAAGCGGCGAAGTCGTGTCAGCAGATTACGGGCGCGAGGACTTCTAGTAGCTTCCAGGTGTCCCGGATTTTGCTCCAGGGGCTTCGTGTCGAGGTTAGGCAAAGTTTAATAACGGAGTCCCACTCCCTTCGTGGCCAGGCAAAAGTAGATGTACAAAGCGAGACAACGAGCATCTTCTAACCGTTCTGGCATTGTAATCTTTACATTCTTACCCATGGGCTCCATAGTAGTTCCTTTTCGTGGTTTATATTTAGGATCCTATAAGGTAATCCCAAAATGGAACTACTATGGAGCCTATGGGTATGTGCCAGTCATGGACGTGGAGGTAGGAAGCGCCCAGTGGAGGCTTAAGACTATGTGTTTCCAATGGCCCAATGTACTCTTCGAGGAGTTCCTTTTCCTAAGGGTCCAAGCGCCGACACCGTGGGTTTTTAGGGTATAGAGCAACTGTGGGCTATAAGGTAATAGTAGTACTGCTTAGTCCAACCCGTACATTCGAACTATGTGTAACACGACAAGACTCAGGACGTCTAACTGTACCCAAGATCCACTTACCAAGGCCCACGATCCAATAAGCCATCAAGAAACCCCACGTGTTTCACATACCCACATGGTATATACTTTGGCCGCAAAAGTAGCTATGTTGGGATATCTTTAAAACCCAAAGAACTAATCACTCTACGGCTACCTAAGCCTAAAACCTGAACCCAAACCCTCAACCCTAAACCAAAATAGAAAGGAGCCCCAAGACCTAATTGCAACCCAGCACCTTGTCTGGGATTCCTCTGCCCTACCGCAGAGCTATGCCCACAAAAAGGAAAGACGCTGCAGTGTATACTGCACAGGATGAACAAAACAACCTGACTTTTCCGGCTGACGGCATGCTGGAGCCCTGCTAACATGGACGCCTTGTCCATACTGAGATGGGCCAGCGGATTGTAAAAGCTCCCTCCTGCAACGAAGGTTTGCGTTTAGGGTTTATAGGGCTTTGGGTTTAGGGTTTCGGGTTTAGGTTTTTACCTTAAGGCGTTAAGGTGTAAAATTAGGTTGTGTTTGAAAGGTTTCGGGTTTAGGTCTTGTCTTACCGGCTTTTTGGGGTTTAGGGCTGAGGGTTTGGGGTTGAGAGCATTCTGCCGAATCAAGCCCTACATAGGCTCTGCCATGGCATCCATGTGGTACAGACCCAAGTGACTGGTTCACTGTTTCAATAAGCATTCGGCAATCTGCCCCCATACAGTTATAGCCATAGTCTACAGTTGGAGCTGCAAAAAACACGCCTTTTTATCTATGTATCTATATTCTACACATCTTTCAACTTGGGTCGGGGCGGTATCCAAATTAAGCCCCTGAAGCTGAAAACTAGTCTTACTCTCGAGGATTCCTTATTGTGCGTGTTCGGGGCTGAGCATTCGCAAGCACCCCAATCGGCCATCCACACCCTAACCCTAAACCCTAAACCCTAAACCCCGAAACCCCTAAAATTCGCAAGCACCCCAATCGGCCATCCACTGACAGGAACTAGGGTTCAGTGCTTAGGGACTGAAGCTCTGGGGCTTGGGGTTTAGGCTTAGGAATTACCCATAGGCTCCATAGTAGTTCCATTTTGGGATTATCATTCAGGATCCTAAATCCTAAATATAAACCACAACAATGAGCTACTATGGAGCCTATGGGTAAGGTTCAGGAAGAAGGAAAGCGGCGAAAGAACAAAAACCACACCTGTCAGTGGAATGTAGGCTCCATGAGGATCCAGGTTTCCTTCCATGAGGCTTATAGGGTTTATAGGGTTTAGGTCGACAGTGGCACAGCTTCTTAAACCCTGAACCCTGAGCCCAAACAAATCTAAACCTTCGGTGAGGCTTTGAGATGCAAGAGGCTTGGCGAAATGGCGAAGTTTGAAATGCCAAGCCCTAAACCCCAAACCCTGAACGACAAAGCCTACACCTGTCTAGAAGAACCTGAAGACACCCTAAACCCCAACAGCCCGAAGCCCCAGACCCCTAAACCCCAAAACACCGCAAACCCCTAAACCCTAAACTTTATAAACCCTTACACTAACAAGCCCAGAACACAGGTGGGCTCCTTGGGCCCAGCTCGTCGAGGACGTTTCGGCGTTCGCCTTTCAAGAGGCTGCTTTTGTGAAGTTTTGGGGCTTTTAGGGTTTAGGGTTTAGGGCTGAGGGTTTAGGGTTTAGGGTTCAGGATTTTTGGGGTTTAGGGGCTTAGGGTTTAGGGTTGAGGGTTTGGAACCTTCTTAAGCACCGGTACCGAACCCACCGATGCTACGGTTCATGGTAGAGATCCTGCATTACCTTAAGGGCCCTAAACGATGAGAGTTATGGCATATTCCTTATTATGGCAGGATTTAAATCATCAACCGTAGCTTTGAGGATCTGTCATGATGATCATTGGCTTGATAGGGGTCGAAGAGGAGTCCCTAAGAGCTAACTTAGGCTTTCAAACTGATTGTGTAAAGCCAGGGATGTCCTGGACCTCTTGCGACGAGGTTGTCGTAGCCTGTTGAGTAGTTCTTCCCAACTGCGGGTCACTACGCTTCAGGTAACCGATGGCAGCTGCCCCTTGGAACGGGATCAACTCAGGACTATACTCATCTGCTATCATTGCACATGTTCGTCCGATCTTCCGAAGCTCTTCCATGACATAAGGCACGTTATATAGTGAGGGATAGTTTGCAAGCAGCGTGTCCCAGATTTTTCCAAATTGTGTCCCATCTGACTGCTCACTCGCACAGCAAAGAGTCGTCGTCCACTCGGTGTCAAGCTCAGCCACGGGAAACCCCTGAAGCCTCTAAACCCCTTCACCCCGAATTAAACTCCTCAACCCTAAACCCCTCAACCCTCAACCCCAAACCCTAAACCCCCAAACCCTAAACACCCTAAACCCCTAACCCCTAAACCCTCAACCCCTCGACCCCTCACCCCGAAACCACTGAACCCCTAAACCCCAAACCCGAAACTGCAACTCAGGGCCACAAGAGGCCAGCACCGAAAAACAGTCGCAACAGATTCTTCAGGGAATTATACCTTAAATTAAGGGTTTAGGGTTTAGGGTTTAGGGTTTTAAATCATACTATGCATCCTACTGTAATAAGACCCGTTTAATTACGGAAATATACCGTAAGTCCTATGAGGGACCCTATTATACGTGAAGGCATATTCCTTACTTCAGGGAGATTGGGAGGTCTGGGTACCCTGAAGCAAATAACACCCTACAACCCGACACATGCGCAGAAGCCAAAGCACATGAAGAAATGCAACATGCGGGTTTAGGGTGAAGGGCTTAAGGGATATGAGTCTGGTTCAATCAGGATTTTCTAGATAAAACCTCCCAAGCCGACAACAAAGCAGACCGCCTGGTTCAGGGTTTGGGCGTTTCGGGCTTTTTCAAAACTCGCTGGCAGCCCTACACACCCTATAGATCCTGCACCCCATAACAATCCAAAGCCCGACAACCTGACCTAAACCCTAAACCCTAAATCCTAAATCCTAAACCCTAAGCCCTAAGCCCTAAACCCTAAGCCCTATACCCAAAGCCCTAAGCCCTAAACCCTATAAGCCCTATAAACCCTAAACCCTATAAGCCCTAAACCCTGAAACCTGAACCTCTAATCAACTCAAACAGGTGAAACACCCCTTATTCCCGTCAGGCATTCCTCCGCCGATTTGCAAAGCAGCAACATGAAACCTAAACCCCCAATAAATGCTGAACCCGTGCAAACCCGAATCGCTACAGTCGAGGGGCCTACTAGGGCTTTGGGGGGTTTTTGATGGCATAAGAAGGCTAGAAAACCATCAGGTTTTAAGCCATACCAATGTTCCAGGCTTCGTATAACACCTTCAAGCATCGTAGTTTGAAATCCTGTCAAACCTGTCACGCAAGCGAAATTGAACATATTGCCTCGCCCTGACCTGCGCCGACCTGGCCACGTCTTCAAGTGTTCAGGGCATGTCAGGGCCGGGAGTGCAAACTAAGTATCTTAGGCGTTCAGTCATGAATTTGAAAAACTGCGTTTAGGGCTTAGGTGTTAAGGGTTCAGGGATTATAGGGTTTAGGGTGCAAGCTTGCGAGGCGGGGGGCTTGGGGTTTGAGTGCTTCGGGGTCCAACATGGAATAACATGGACCTTGGTTTGTAGGATTTGCTCGACTGGGCTATAGTTTGAAGGGAAAGGCCTCTGTGAAGCGGCATACTTCCGTAACTTACATGAAAAACCTGCCTGCTAGGGTCGACTGGATGGTGGACTACGAATAGCACAGTAGTTCCTTTTTGGGATTACCATATAGGATCCTAAAAAAGCAGCGCAAACTACTATGGAGCTTATGGGCATGTTGGAGCTGATGGAGTTGCTGAGGAATGTTCGGGCTAGGTGGAAGTATAGATCTAGATGCTGCGTCAACGCATAGATTATGGCTATGGGGTTCTTGCGTGTTTAAACAGGAACAGTTCTCGGAAAAGTGTCGAAGAACATATTTCTGCCTTGACGGTTCACAAAGGAGACCTTCAAAAGTTCCCAAGACACGTGATGTTGCTCGTAGTTCTGCGGCCTGTGCGGTCTTGGGCGCCTCCACAATGTCACAACTAATGTAGGGGCCTTGATAATCGTCCGACATCACTCAATCCCCTTGGAAAGAACGCTTGCGATCTTTGTGGTTTGGCTAACTATCCCAGAGGCTCCATTATTAAAATTCCTTCGCATGGTTATCATTTCGGATCCCATGAGGTAATCCCCAAAAGGAACTACTATGGAGCCTATGACTTGGCATCTATGATGCTGCCCTGCCCTGCCCTGCCCTGCCCTGCCCTGCCTAGCCCGCCCTGCCCTGCCGCCCTGCCCCGCCCTGTCCTGTCCTCCACAGAGCCCAAACCCTTACACCCTGAACCTTGAAACTCTAAACCCTAAAGTCCGAAGCCCTGAACCGCGAAACATTGAGCCTGAAGCTAGGCATGAGTTAGACCTTGGAAAGATGCGGGGCAGACGCTAAGCCCATGTACCTCCTCAGCCGAACACACAGGCTTTCGGGTTTAGGGTCTACCCAAAGGCTCCTAAGTAGTTCCTTTTTGTGGCATATATTTAGGATCCTATAAGGTAACCCCAAAAAGGAACTACTTTGGAGCCTATAATATGGGTAGGCTGTAGGGTTTAGGGCAAAGACTCCATGTCGAAGTCAACCTTTACATCCGCAGACACTCGTGCCTAATCTCTCCATACAGTGATATTAACTTACAGTCCCAACGGGTCCTAAACTCTAAACCGTAAGCCCTGAACCATCAGGCATCTTTTCCTACGAGCCTCCACCGGAGCAGCATTCCTCCGCTCCTCAACCATCTGCCTCTCAGGGTGCAATGACACCCTTTAATGGGCTTACCCATAGGCTCCTGAGTAGTTCCTTTTTGAGTTTATAGTTAGAATCCTATAAAGTAATCCCAAAAAGGAGCTACTAAGGAGCCTATGGGTAGGGTTCAGATCAGGCTTTACTTTTTAAGGGATGTTTGCGGCTTAGGATTATTACAAATTGTCTCCTAAACGCCTCCACAACCGATAACGCCCTGCTGCGGTAAACACGATCCTCAACTTATGGACCGCCCTTGCTGGCATCAACGCAGCCATGGGATACCAAAACCCTAAACCCGAAACCATGAGTCCTACACTCCTAAATCCCCAAAACCCTAAACCCCTAAACTCTAAACCGTCCGATGGCTGCATTTCAACTTTCTAGATGAGAGTTTGGCGTATGGGCTTAGATTAAACTCCTCAGCTGTCCATGTATCCTTAGGGCTTTTGTAAGCGATTCTATTTGCATGATATTAGGATTTCGGGTTTCGCATCGGGATCCATGTGCCTATATAGGGTATACGTTGGTCTTAACGCACCTATGGAGTCACTTCAGGGCGAATGCATGTAAATGTGTATGTATGTGTATAAGTAAAAGTACGCATAGTAAAAATGTATGGATGCATGTGCGTACGCTACATATGCATACATGCATACGCACACAGGTACATGGGTATTGTTGAACCCTTAAACCTAGACTTCCATGAAACCTTACAGACCCCTTCAAGGAACCCTTACCCTAAGGCTCAAACTAGCCCAAAAGCCTTTTATAGTATAATCTTTGGGCCCAAAAGCCACAAAAAATGAGTCCTTAGAGCCTCAGGGTTCTAGGAACCCCTAAACCACTAAATCCTAAACCCTCCCTAAGATGAGTCCTTACAGCCTTAGGGTTAAACAGGACTCAAGGAGGCATCAACTCCGAGGCACTCTGTCCTGCCTGATGGTTTCTTGCAGCTTCGTGAGGGTGCCGAAAGCCAAATCCGCCACGCCCTGGGAGCAGCCAAGCACTTAGGGTTTAGGGTTTAGGGTTGAGGGCTTAGGGTTTAGGGCCTAGGGTTTAGGGCTTTGGGTTTAGGGCTCTTACATAAGGGAAGGCATTAGGGGGTAGGATAAAGGAGCTAGATGTTTTACAATTACGGGGTACTACAAGGCCAAGGGGCCAAGGGAAAAAAACAGCAACAGTGCTTTTGGCATTTTTGAATGACTTTGCGCTGGCACACTTGAGAAGCACAGGCTGTGCGCAAGGATACCAGCCGGAAGCAAGACATAGAAACTAAACCCAAAGCTCAAAGCCCTAATCAAACCTAAAGTCCCATCCAATCCCCCCCAAATTACCTAAACCAACAACTCCTAAGCTCAAAACCCCTAAACGCAGAACCTCGGGGATCTCACAGCCACTGCTACAAACAGCATTTCCAGATTCGACGGTTTTGCATGCGGCACTAGTGCAAGTCAGTCGCCTCCCCCCCCCTTAAGGGGGTAGGATGGGGGAAATTCTGCACTCAATGGCACGTGCCTCAAGTCGCTTTTGAGATTCGCCTTGAGATTGGCGTAACAACGCAAGCAAGCCAGCATCTACCAGCAGGCAAAGGTGAAAGTCTAGGCGACTGCGGCGGCCAACGGAAATCAATACTGGTTCCCTGTTGGGGCAATATAAAAATGATGATTTTTAATCCTTAATTATAAGGGGCTTTATTTTAAAATTGTATCCAACAGGGACCTAGAATATTAAAGGTGCGCCCAAACGTGGAAAAAATGGGCCCCCCGCCCTCAGGCCCCGTCAAAGGCTCCTTTGAAGCGACTCACGGGGGGTGGCGGAGGAGGAGGGATTCCGCAGGGCTCAACGGCTCAACCACTCGAGCTCCGGATCATCTTGGAGATGATTCAGGATCGATTCATGTTCCGGATGATGTGGAGGCTTTCCCTTCGGGTACTTGTCCTGGTCAAAGACAACGAGTTGGTGGTCGTCCAGGGCGTCATAGCTGGCTGCGAAATGTGCGTCGTCCATATTGCCTGATCGATGAGAAGAACACTATATCCTTTACGATGACTTTAATTGGCAGAAAAGTATAAAATTAAGAAGTGCAAGTCAGGCTTTCGGGATTACAGAGTATAACCCTGGGACCCTGAACCCTAAACCTAAATCCTATAACCTGCCCCGCCGGCCCCCCGAGAGGTTTCCGCCGGCGGAGACGTCTCAGGTTGTGGACGGCTTAGCTTTGACGGCAAGGGAGGCCAGGCCAGAAAACTCCCTCTGTTCTCCTTCTGTAACGGGCAAACCTTTTGTAAACTTCAAGGGTTTAGGGTTTAGGGTTGTTAACTTGAGACCCCAACCTTCAGCCCCAAACCGTACACGTGGAGTTCAGGAAAGGTTGGTCTTGTTGGCATGCGGGCGTACATGTGAGGTCTTGCATGTCGGTGACCCTTCGTCGCTTGTCAGCGGCTTCGGGCTTTGGGGGCTCAGGGTTGAGAGCCTCTGATCTACCCATAGGCTCCATAGTAATTCTTTTTTCGGGTTTATACTTAGGATCCTATCAGGTAATCCCAAAAAGGCCTACTATGGAGCCTATGGGTATATGTCAGTGAGCCTGAGCCCTTTCTAATCAGCCGATGGAATGTTGTGTTCTACCTGGCCCTCTCTCCTGCTACAGAAGAGCAAAAAGACTGTTATAGCGATATCCACTATAGTGACTTTCTTTTTGGGCTCAGTTGCTAGAATACACCCAAAACCCCTATTCTAACTCACAGAACCCGTACAATAACCGCTCAGTATCCCTTAACGGAAACCATATTTGTTAAGGCCCTTCTATCTTGTTGGGCCAAATGCCCGCACTTTACCCCCGAACCAGGGGTCGCCGTACTTGAACTGAACCGTATATACTGAAATCCTGTCGTCAGCAAAGATATGGGTAGTTGTCTTAAATAGGGCAAGGGTACCGAGCACATTTTTTGGGACCTACAAAGGAAGAACCCTCATTTAGAGAGCTACCCATTCTAGTCGGCAGGTTGCAGAGAAAAAGGTTGCAACAACAGCCCTCCGGAGTTGGACGCTCACATCGCTCCAGGAGCTTATCGTAATACCTGCAGCTGGTCTGGGTATATGGGGTTTCGGGCTCATGAAATTGATGAGGATAGGTGCCTACGTGCGGGTCCCGTTCTGGGCCCTACTCCTTTCCCAGTGTCTTGTTCGGTTTGGGTTAGGAGTTGGAGCTTCCCAATACACTCAGCACTAAATATTAACGGATCGGATTTTGCATACGGTTCTGTTTCATGAACATGTAGAAATCGTATACCCCAAGGGTCCATGTAGTCATATGATATAGACTTTGGATTCAATGTAGTCCCTATATGGATACTGTAGGGCCAAGTTTCCACTATCGAAGCACATGGACCCTTAGGGGAAACACATACCTGGATCAAACCCGGGTTCTGAGTCTTGACGATATTGCCGTCTGGATCCTTGAATGCGATCTTGCGCATCAAGTACTGGTAGGAAACGCCTTTCGAGACGTCACCATGCTTGCCTTACTTGTGCAGCTTGAATGCAGTTGGAAAACTTAACAGGGTTTGGCCTTGCCAGCACCTCAGTGCCTCAAGAAGGTTGGTGATTCATGGTAACTGCCACTAGTTTTTAATAGTTAAACCCTAACCTGAGCCCGTATGGATCAGAGCAAAACCTTAAACCCTAAACCCTCAACAAAACAAGGCTGCCCCAATGGACTTCCGTGTTGCAAGACACTCTCAACCAGGTCAGACCCGGCACGAAGTCGACAGGCTTGCCATCCGGATAGACCAGCTTCCCCTTATCCTGGATTAAGGGTTCCTTTGAGGGTTACTATAAGGGCTCCGTATGCCCATATGGTATATGCTGTAACCCCAGTTGGCCTTGACAGGGATTGCTTTAAGGCCAAAGTCTATACTATATGAGTACATGGACTTAGGACCAGTGCGAGAGACCGTTACAGAGGTTCGGGGGTTGTCTGGAGGCGCAGGGATTAAAGGTCTGGGGATTGTTTAGGAAAGTTCCTAGCCTAGATGTATGCCAATTAGATGTTTTGTTATTGCCACAGGCTATGTCTATTCCAACCCTTCTTGGAAACATCTACAACAAGACTTCAAAAGATGCAATATCAATGAAGTCACTGCATCTACCTTAACCCCGAAAGTAGGTAAACTGATGGCCGAAGACTTAGAAGAGGCCATTATTCTACACAGTTCTGGGGTCCAGGTAGGCAGCAGGATCCCCCCGTACCCCTTGTGTGAGAAATTTCAAGGTCGACACGAGGCTTCTCAGAGGTTTTGGGTTTAGGGTTTCATCACGGGACACATGTTCGGGGCCCTTTAGAAATTAGGGTTCTCGGGACTATGATCCAGCGTCCTCCTCGTCAAGAAAGTAGATGTAGTCATCTCCTTCGACTCGGTTTAAGGCGTATAAGTATATGTTCCGAGTTCAAGGCTTCTACGCGTCGGGGTTTGTCATAGGTCTACGACTCTACGAGTACTGTACCCAGTGCAAGTACTAGTCGACGTCGTTGAGGCCGTCGCCGTCGCCGTCATCATTGTAACATTAATGAGAAACATGCAACAATGAAAACAATAGTCGTCGTAGTAGTAGCAGTAGTAGTAGTCGTAGTAGTAGTCGTAGGCACGCCCCCCCCCTACCAACT